>RJWJ010001046.1:0-154112 GCA_004363605.1 Indri indri
CCAAAAATAGAAAGAAATTAATTGGACAGCTAAAAATATATATAGAAAAAATTAGCCGGGCATGGTGGTGCATGCCTGTAGTCCCAGCTACTCGGGAGGCTGAGACAGTAGGATCGCTTGAGCCCAGGAGTTTGAGGTTGCTGTGAGCTAGGCTGACGCCACGGCACTCGCCCCAGGCAAGAGAGTGAGACTCTGTCTCCAAAAAAAAAAAAACAAAAACAAAAAACAAAACAAAACAAACAAACAAACAAACAAAAAAATGTGCTATATGTACATGATGGAATGCCATTCAACCATATAAAAGAATGAAATCCTGTCATTTGCAGCAACATGGATGGAATGGTAGGCCATATTAAGCGAAATAAGCCAGGCGCAGAATTATAATATATTCTCACTCATATGTAGGAGATAAAAAAGTTGATGTCGTGGAGGTAGAGAGTAAAATGATGGGTCCTAGAGGCTGGGAAGAGTTGGGGGATGGGAATAAAGACAGGTTGGTTAATGTTTACAAACATACAGTTAGATAGAATGACTAAGTTTTAGTGTTCAGTTGCACAGTACGTTGACAATAGTTAACCATAATTTATTGTATATTTCAAAATAGCTGGAAGAGATTTAAAATATTCCCAACACAAAGAAATGTTAAATGTTGAGGTGAAAGATACCCTAGATACTCTGACTTGACCATTCATTATGCATTGCATGCATGTTTCAAAATACCGCATATACTTCATAAATATGTACAATTATTATGTATCAATTTAAAACAGCCACTTTAGAAGATAGTTTGGAAGTTTATTACAAACAAAAAGTTCAAAACAAACCCAAGGTCAGGTGCAGTGGCTCATGCCTGTAATCCTAGCACTTTGGAAGTGGATCACTTGTGGCCAGGAGGTCAAGACCAACCCAAGCAGCATAGTGAGACCCCGTCTCTACAAAAAAAATAGAAAAATTAGCCACTCATGGTGGCTCGTGCCTATAGTCCCAGGTACTTAGGAGGCTGAGGCAGGAGGATTGTTTGAGTCCAGGAATTTGAGGTTGCAATGAACTATGAAGACCGTTGACATCACTGCACTCTAGCCTGAAAAACAGAGTGAGATCCTGTTTCGAAAATAAATAAATAAATAAAAACTAATAATTTTGTAAAGTACCCCTCAATTCAAGTTGGTATGATGTCTCATCAGAGTTATGTTCAGATAATGTATTTTTGTCAGAAATATCACTGAAGAACTGCTGAGTTCTTCTCAGTGCATCGTATCAGAGACATACGACATAGTTTGTCCTATGGCTGATGACGTTAACTTTTATCTCTAAGAGGGTATCTCTAAAGTTTCTCCACTGTAAAGGTCATAATTATTTTGTACTTATTAACCAATTAGCAATTAATAACTATTTTGTGAGGAGAAAACACTTTTTCATGAAACTTCTGTCCCCTCATTTTAATAGCATTACTTGCCTGAAACAATTAATACTATGATAATTTCCAAACAGCTATTTTCTAATTATAACATTCACTGTATATTGATTCATTAGTATTCCAATGTAAATCAAAGATTTCTCTTTGTTTTTTAAAAATTATTTAGATATTTATTCATTTTTAGTGTATAGTAGTATCATCTATGGATTCTTATGTTATTCAGTGAGTTATCTTGATTTTTTTAGTAATCAAAGTATCCCAAATTTGATCAGAGAGATTCTCTTCAAGCTATGTCTTGTGTCTTTTTGATGTGTTTTTTTTCATTAGCAATTCCTTAGATTCTGGTATTCTCCCTCTCTACTTCTGGAACTGGCTATTTCTCCAAGATTCTTGGGTTTGTTTGGTAGAGAACAGCATTGAGAAAACAAGATCTGGTGTGCTCGTAGCTGCAGAGAGGTCATTGCTTCTAAGCTTTCTCAGCGGACAGAGCAAGAAAATACATTTCCTACAAGTATACTTGTACATGCATATACACACACGTATAAATCTACATATGTTAATATATGTAGAGCTATCGATCAATTGATCTAAGACCATGAGTTCACACATATACCTCCAATTCAAATTCAATACCCCAGTTGTATTATTGCCTTTTCTTTTTCTCCCATAAATGTGTAACTCATTTCTTTCACAATAAGAAAACAGGCTCTCTTTACTCACATCATTTTACTTATTTACTCAATTTTCTACTATATAACCAATCTCCTAAGCACTAAGACCTGTGCCAAACAAATCTACTCCAACTAAGAGGAAAATGCCTGAAAGAGAGCAAGAGAGAGAGGGAGAGAGAAAAAGAAAGATTCTTCCCCACCAGAATGTTCTCAATATCAAGTTCATAGAAGGTGTTCAATTATTATTGAATAAAGGAATAAATCCATTTGCATATGTTATAGAAATCCAGCAGTACTTTGTGATTATTCAGTCTGGAACAACTATATTTTTTACAATAATTCCATGCAATAACACAATTTTCTAGATGCCTTGCAGATACTTAATATATATTTGTTAAATCTTTAGTAGAATTAATGTTTTGATTTCTGTGTTTATAGTTAAATTGTTTTAAAAATCTGTCTTATTTAGTACCATCTTTCCCTATAAGTAGTCAATAGTTTAATAGCCCAATTCATTCCAATAATTTTATTGAAAGCAATGTATGCTTTTGAACATTTAATGAATTGCTAGGTTGCCCCGGCAATTATGAAATGGGGCATATTATAAAACAGAAAAAAAGCTGGGGGGATTATAAAATAGTCTAGAAAAAATAAATGTATAAATAATCAAGGTAAAGAATTGCTACCATACGTTGAACATCACCTCTATAACAAGCACTAAAATGGGCATTTTATTTATAATTACTCTATACAATAGATATTATAAGCATTATTTAAAGAGGAAGGAAATGTAGATAGAGATCTAATAATTGGTACAAGGTCACCCAACAACTGAGGAAATGAAGCAGAATTCAAACTCAGGCAAGTCTTTCCAAAGTCTGTGCACTTAATACTCTCTTTGAAACTAAGGACTTCAATGTCAAATACTATTTGTCAGACTGTGGTAGGTAAAAGCTTGTCTACACCATCTTCAGGTTCAAACCCTAGTACATATAAAAGAATCTTCCTTCCTTAAGGCATGCACTAGAAAAAAATTCTGGGCAAGCATGGCAGGGAAGAAGATAATTTAGTTTATAAATTTAAACTTATATTCAAGATTAATTGGAAGTCAGACATAAAGGGGAAGATTCAGACATAAAAAGCATCTCGCATTTAGAACTTGATTAGAAGTACCAGGAGCTAAATGCTCTTGTCCCAGTCCTATTCACTCTTCTCATTTAAACCTGACACCCCATCAATTATACACTCAGCAAAGCTGGGGAAAAACATCTGGCACTTCAACCATAGAATTATTCTAAAAATCAGACTGGTATAACTTTCATTTATTTATTTCTGTAATGAAAGAGAGAAAAAGTATAAAAGAAAAAGGAGGCAAGAGACAGAAAGAAAGAGGAATAAATCTAACAGAAATACATATAAGAAATACATATGATCCACACACACTGAATTTATTTATGCTCAAATGGAACAAGCCCTCTCCACCTCAAGGCCTTTGGATGTGTTATTCACATATTTCAGGTCAATTCCTCCACTCCTGCATAATCAGCTCTTTTTCATCATCTGGGTCCCAGAAAGACGATTTCCACAGCTGGGCCTTCTCTGCAAAACCTATCAAAGTACACTTCCCCAACCTAACTCCTTGTCCTTGTTACTTTATAAATGAAAGTGCAACATACGACATTGCATTGGTTTGTTTATAGTGGATACATATTCTGCACTTTATTTATCTGTTATTATTATTGTTATTTCTTTTTGCTTATTTGCTAATTACCTACCTCCAACCCTTTCTCATCTTTCGGAAATTATGTATTTAGTTTCTCAGCACTTAGCGTGGTATCTGAAGTAGACAGATGACTTAACAGTTAATTATTGAGTGAATTAATTGGCTTCATAAAGTTTTAAAAAGTAAAAGTATCAAATTAAGACTACTAAGTACATTACTTATAAATAAAAAATATGCTCCTTTAGGGCTATCGTCTTTGACATAATGACATCAATGGAGAGCATCTAATCAAAATCACCTTCTGAATTAATATCATTGACTCTAGTATCTAGAATAATATGGTTTTTTGGTATATTTGTTGTTTTTCTTATTTTAACTGAAAATAACACAAGGAAATCAGAGTAAAAGAAAATGAATCTGTCTCAGGACACGCTCTGTGTAATACCCTGGTTACAAAGGCTGTGACTTCAATTGACAAATTCATGTTATCACTCTGAGAATCTTCATAAATAAGCAATATATGTCTTTTGGGGTTATTGTCATCAAGATCCCAAAACATGAATACAAAAATAACTATAATATAGCTGTTGGTAAGTCATTTGTTAATATTATACAAGTTCAGTGGCCTGAAAATGCATGTAGGTAAGAGAACATTGTACACTACTATAAAATCATAATTTGTGTAAAACTTCTAAAAAGCTGCAAATAATTCTTTCATTTACCTACTAAAATTTAGATTTTAGAGAATAATGCCAACAATGATATATCAGAAAACCAACAAGAAACTTTTTCTCAAAATACTATTTAAGGGGGGAGAAAAAATGGTGGAGTAAAGGTAACCTCCTGGATTCCTGCTCCCAGAGAAAGAGGTGTAGATCTTGGTCTCCTACACATGATCGCATTGCTCTCCCACAAGAACAGCGAGGTGAATCAGCAGAGATTCAGTGTGGGACACACAAAACAGGAAAAAAATGGTGAACAGGAGATAGGAACGTGAAATCTGGAGAGTGCGAGACAAACAATACAGAGTGGAGCGTGGGACGGCTCTGCCCCCCTGGCCAGCAAGTGCAGTGGGATCAGACCCTCAAGAGAAAGTCTTGCTTCCCCACTGAGTTCCACGCCCACCAAGACGGGGACCTGTCTGAAGTCGGTGCAGAATTGTGGCAGGAGATGTGGGCCTCTGTGGAGAGGAGACAATAATGACAGGCATCTTGAACTTCCTGGAGCTCTGTGCCAGGACTGCACTGGGCAGGGGAGAGGATGGTCTGAGCTACCACTGGAGGTAATTAGGAGACAGGAAATTTGTCTCTGGCACCAGCTGGTCCAGATCAATGGAGGTGATCACTAAGTAGGGGACTTTAAGCTAGAAACCATTGCGGATGAATAGACCCACCCAGGGTGGGTCAGTAAGAGTGAGAGCTCCTGCTAGACAGTGGTGAGACTGTGGGAGAGTGACATAAAAGAGACAATGGGGCATCCTGATGACTCAGCTTCCTGATCTGGTGCCTGCCAACCCCTGAATGGTCGCCCTCAGGGCTAGGGGAGGTAGTCGCCATTTTAGTGGTCCAAAACCAGCTGCTGTGGTGGGATATGGTGTCGGGCAGCTCCTTTCCCCCATCCCGGGAACTCTGGTGACAAGCTCCAACCTTACAGGACCTAAAGTCAACTAGCCAAGCTGGTTTTTAATGGGTGAATTCTGAATTCTTCCCCAGCCGTGGAAGGCTAACACCTGCAGGACTTACAGGCACTGGGACACTGGGCAAACTGGGGTACCACCCCCTCCCCCTAGTCAGCATCTTTCATGCCAAAAGTGGTAAGTTCCACGAGACATGAAAAGCCACTTTCCCTCTGCAACTACCGTCAATCTGCGGGGACTTGGCGCTGACCAGTAAATAGTTGACAGCCCAGTGAGTTTGCTCATCAGACCGGTTTAGGTCATCTAGTAGGATCACAACTCTGGGGCTGTATTTCTGCCTCCGGTCAGCTACCAATAATGAGGTCTGTGGTTAGGGAACAAAAATCCTGGCAAGAGAGGAAAACAAGCTCCCCAAATAACCCCTCCCATCAGAAGCAGTCTCCCAACTGAGGTAGAGGAATCCTGAGCAACATATTAATGGCTCCCTCTAGGGGCAGATCAAGTAACCATAGAAGTGCACACATCCAGGCTGATAGACAGCACCTGCAATCTGCCTCGCTATCACAACTTCTAGTGGAGCAGAAACTACACAGGGCGTGTTACTTTCCAAATGAAAACTGAAAAGAGAGAAGCAACGGCTGATCCAGATGGGAAGGACTCAGCAAAAGAGCTCTGGAAGGATGAAGAATCAAACAGAAAGTGCACCCCCAAAGAGGAACACCAGCTCTCTAGCAATGGACATTAACCAAGTTCAGAATACTAAAATGACAGAAGAAGAATTTCAAACATGGATTGTAACAAAACTCAATGATATGTAAGAAAAAATGGATAGCCAACACAAAGAAACCACAAAAAAATTCACGACTTAGAAGAAAAATTCACTAAAGAAATTGAAATATTAAAGAAAAATCAAACCGAACTCTTGGTAATGAAGAACTTATTCAGGGAACTACAAAACACAGTGGAAAGCATCAAGAACAGGGTAGATCAAACAGAAGAAAGAATCTTAGAGATTGAAGACAACTCCTTCCAATTAAATAAGTCAGTCACAGAGATAAGAGCATAAAATTAAGAGAAAAGAAATAAGCCTATGAGAAATGTGGAATTATGTGAAAAAACCGAACCCGAGGGTGTGGGGATTCGTGAAGGTGAAGAAGAAAACACGCAAGGGATGGATAAACTGTTTGAAGATGTAGTAGAGGAGAATTTCCCAGGCCTTGCTAAAAGTCTATATATACAGGTACAAGAAGCTCAAAAGACCCCTTGGAGATTCAATGCAAATAGGAAGACACCACGACATGCAGTCCTCAGATTGACCAAAATACCCACTAAAGAGGCCCTTCTATGAGCTGTAAGGTGAAAGAGACAAGTAACACAGAAAGGAAAGCCCATCCAAATAGTGACAGACTTCTCAATGGAAACCTTACAAGCAAGAAGAGAATGGGGCCCCATTCTCACTCTTCTCAAACAGAATAATGCACAGCCTAGAATCTTGTACCCTGCAAAACTAAGTTTTGTATATGAAGGAGAAATAAAGACATTCTCAGATAAGCAAAGACTGAGGGAATTCACCCAGACAAGACCAGCCCTCCAAGAAGTACACAAAACAGAACTACACAAAGATCACCACAATAAACACCCATGGATGCAAAACCACTCAAAAGCTAAAGATCAAACGCTAGATTCCACAATGGCTAAAGAGAGAGAGAGAAAAAAAAAAAGCAACAAAATGCAATCCAACAGAATGAACAGTAATTTGCCCCACTTATCAGTTCTCTCAATAAATGTGAATGGCTTGAACTCCCCACTCAAGAGACATAGGCTGGCCGAATTGATAAAAAAAAATACGAGCCAAGTATCTGCTGTCTTCAGGAAACACATCTAACCTGCAAGGATGCATTTAGATTCAAAGTAAAGGGATGGAAGTCAATATTTCAAGCAAATGGAAGCCAAAAGAAGGCTGGTGTGGCAGTTTTGATCTCAGATAACTTGGTTTTTAAATCATCAAAAGTAATGAAAGACAAAGAGGGTCACTGTATAATGGTGAAGGGTACAGTTCAACAAGAAGACATAACAATTCTAAATATGTATGCACCCAACTTTGGTGCACACAGATTCATAAAGCAAACTCTACTTGACCTAAACAAATTGATAAACAGCAACACCATAGTAGTCAGAGACTTCAGCACCCCGCTGACAGCACAGGACAGATCCTCCAAACAGAAAATTGACAAAGAAATAATGGACTTAAACAGAACTCTAGAACAAATGGGCCTGACTGAAATTTACAGGACATTCTACCCAAAAACCACAGAATATACGTTCTTCTCATCAGCGTATGGGGCATTCTCTAAGATTGACCATATTCTAGGACACAAAGCATGTCTTAAAAAATTTACAAAAACAGAAATTATAGCATACATCTTCTCAGATCACAGTGGAATAAAAACAGAAATCAACCCAACAGACACTCTCATCTCTACACAAAGTCATGGAAATTAAACAAGCTTCTGCTAAATGATCACTTCATAAACAAGGAAATAAAGATGGGAATCAAAAGATTCTTTGAACTAAATGACACAGGTGACACAAGTTATCAAAATCTGTGGGACACACCCAAAGCAGTCCTGAGAGGAAAGTTTATTTCCATAAATGCCTATACAAAAAAGTCAAAAAGATCACAAATAGACAACCTAATGAATTGACTCAAAGAACTGGAAAAAGAAGAACAGACTGACTCCAAACCCAGCAGAAGAAGGGAAATCAGTAAGATCAAATCAGAACTAAATGAAATTGACAATAGGGAAACTATACGGAAGATTAATAAAACAAAAAATTGGTTCTTTGAAAAAATTAGCAAAATTGACATGCCTTTGGCTAGACTAATGAAAAACAGAAAAGAAAAATCTCTAATAAGCTCCATCAGGAACAAAAAAGGAGAAGTTACAACTGATGCCACAGAGATCCAAGATATAATCCATGAATACTACAAAAACCTTTATGCATACAAACTGGAAAATGTGGAGGAAATGGACAAATTTTTAGAAACACACAGCCTCCCTAGGCTCAACCAGGAAGAAATAGAATTCCTGAACAGATCAATATCAAGTACTGAAATTGAAACAGCAATAAGAAACATTCCTAAAAAAAAGTCCCGGACCAGATGGTTTCACACCTGAATTTTACCACACCTACAAAGAAGACCTGGTGCCTATCCTGCAGAAATTTTTCCACAACTTCGAGAAGGATGGAATCCACTCCAACACATTTTATGAAGCCAACATAACCCTGATACCAAAACCAGGAAAGGATGCAACAAAAAAGGAAAATTATAGACCAATATCCCTTATGAATATAGATGCAAAAATTCTCAACGAAATTCTAGCTAACTGAATCCAGGTGCTTATTAAGAAAATAATCCATCATGACCAAGCGGGCTTCATCCCAGAGATGCAGGGATGGTTCAACATACCCAAATCTATAAACATAATTCACCACATAAACAGAAGCAAAAACAAAGACCATACGATTCTCTCAATAGGGGCAGAAAAAGCATTAGACCAAATTCAACACCCTTTTATCATAAGAACACATAACAAAATAGGCATAGATGGGGCTTACCTAAAAATGATACAAGCCATATATGACATACCCACAGGCAACATCATAGTGAATGAGGAAAAATTGAAAGCATTCCCACTTAGAACTGGAACCAGACAAGGTTGCCCACTATCTCCACTTCCATTCAACATAGCACTGGAAGTCCTGGCCACTGCAATCAGGCAAGAGAGTGGAATTAAAGGCATATGAATGGGAACAGAAGAGATCAAACTCTCACTATTTGCTGATGATATGATATTATATCTAGAAAACCCCATGGATTCAACCAAGAGGCTCCTGGAATTGATAAATGAATTCAGTAAAGTCTCAGGATACAAAATAAATACACACAAATCAGAGACATTCATGTACGCCAATAGCTGTCATACCGAGAACCAAATCAAAGACTCAATTCCCTTCACAATAGCAACAAAGAAAATAAAGTACCTAGGAATATATTTAACTAAGGAGGTAAAAGACCTCTACAGGGAGAACTATGAAACATTGAGGAAGGAAATGGCAGAGGATGTAAACAGGTGGAAAACCATACCATGATATGGGTCGGCAGAATCAACATTGTTAAAATGTCTATACTACCCAACGTGATCTACAGATTTAATGCAATCCCTATTAAAACACCAACATTATTTTTCACAGATACAGAAAAATTAATTCTACGCTTCGTATGGAACCAGAGAAGACCCTGTATTGCAAAAACAATCCTAGGCAATAAAAACAAAATGGGAGGCATCAATTTACCAGATTTCAAACTTTATTACAAGGCTGCAGCAATCAAATCAGCTTGGTACTGGCACAAAAACACAGTCATTGACCAGTGGAACAGAACTAAGAACCCAGATATAAAACCATCCTCATATAGCCACCTAATCTTTGGCAAAGCAGATGAAAACATACACTGGGGAAAAGAATTCTTATTCAATAAATGGTGCTGGGAAAACTGGATAGCCACATGTAGAAGACTGTATCAGGATCCACACCTTTCACCTCTCACAAAAATCAACTCATGCTGGGTCACAGATTTAAACCTAAGGAGTGAAACAATTAGAATTCCAGAGGAAAATATTGGCAGTGCTCTTCTAGACATTGGCCTAGGCAAAGAATTTATGAAAAAGACCCCAAAGGCAATCACAGCAACAACCAATATAAATAAATAGGACCTGATCAAATTAAAAAGCTTCTGCACAGCCAAAGAAACTGTCACAAGAGCAAACAGACAACCTACAGAATGGGAGAAAATTTTTGCATGCTACAAATCCAATAAAGGGCTGATAACTAGAATCTATTTAGAACTCAGGAAAATCAGCAAGAAAAAATCAAACAACCCTATCAAAAAGTGGGCAAAGGACATGAACAGAAACTTTTCAAAAGAAGACAGAATAATGGCCCAAAAACATATGAAAAAATGCTCAACAACTCTACTCATCTGAGGAATGCAAATCAAAACCACGATGAGATATCACTTATCTCCAGTGAGACTGGCCTTTATCAAAAAGTCCTAAAGCAATAAATGTTGGTGTGGATGCGGAGAGATAGGAACACACATACACTGCTGGTGGGACTGCAAACTAGTGCAACCTCTGTGGAAAGCAATATAGAGATACCTTAAAGAGATACAAGTAGAATTATCATTTGATCCAGCAATCCCATTACTGGGCATCTACCCAAAAGATCAAAAGACACTCTATAAAAAAGACACCTGCACCCGAATGTTTATAGCAGCACAATTCTCAATTGCAAAGGTGTGGAAACAACCCAAGTGCCCATCAATACATGAGTGGATTAATATAATGTGGTATATGTATACCATGGAGTACTATTGAGCTTTAAGAAGCAATGGTGATATAGCACCTCTTATATTCTCCAGGATGGAGCTGGAGCACATTCTACTAAGTGAAGTATCCCAAGAATGGAAAAATAAGCACCACATCTACTCACCAGAAAACTGGTTTCACTGATCAACACATAAGTACACTCATAAGAATAACATTTATTGTGTGTCGGACAGGTGGGAGGGGGGAAGAAGGGATAGGTATATGCATACATAATGAGTGCGATGCGCACCATCCTCCAGATGGACACGCTTGAAGCTCTGACTTGGGGGTGGGGGCAAGGGCAACATACATAACCTAAATATCTGTACCCCCATAATATACTGAAATAAAAATAAATAAATAAATAAATAATAAAATAAAAAAGTACTATTTAAGGTTCTGTGCCATTTTTCTTATTTTCTACAAGAAGAAAAGATATTAAGAATTAAGAAAATTTGAAAAATATATACTATAAAAACACTTCCTATAAAAATAATGTGGGATACATATAATCTAAATATGTTTTCCATATAACCAAAATAGACTTTGCTATTATTGTCTTATATTTGCTTTGTGATATAAGGATATCTCTGAGTCCATTGACAATTTTTAAATAATTGTCTTTGAAATTAATTTTTCCTACAAATTGTGATTTTCTCCTAAAAATATTGTATTTATCACTGAGGGTGAATTCAACTGCAAGTAATAGAAAACCCCAACTTAACTAGTCTGAACATGGAGAAAATTTATTGTCTCACATTAAAAGAAATTCAGAGGTAAGTTAATTCAGCAGTTGACTAGCATTACCAAGAATTCTGGTTCTTTCCATGTTTCTTTACACCAACCTGATTAGTTGGCTTTATCCAAAAATGTGTTCCATTCATGGTTACAAAATGGTTACAAATGGACCATGGGCCTGTTTAACTCAAGGCCTTCTATTTATATAAGCTGTACTGGGAAGAATCCCCACACCCACATTGCACTGACTAAATCTAGACTCATACCCAGTCTTAAACAAATCACTGGCAAAAGAAATAGATTACATGACTAGAATAGATTCACTGTATTTATCCCTGAAAGAAGGCAGTGTCACAGCAAATGGGGTAGATGCTTGAAATTATTCAGGATTCTATATACAAGAAATAATCCAGAAGATGGCTTTTGGATAAGTAATAAACTGTATCTGCTTCAGTGAATCAAGTAAATGCACATCATAAGATAAAGAAAGTTGATAAATCCTGTATTTCTTAAAAAAACAAACAAACAAAAAAAAAAAAAACTGATGCAAGAATTTGCTCCAAGTTAGTGACAGGGTAACTGCAGTGAGATGTCACCGTTTTCCAGCCCTCAGTTTTCTATTTCACTTTTCATTGCTGGATTTCCCGGCTGGCAATAGCATTTTAAGCTGCACCCAAGAGAAGTCAAGAATAAACTTCTGTCTTCATTACTATGCAATATGTATTTGAGAAGTTTTGTTATTCATATATTTTACTGATATTTGTGCTCAGTTCATTATGAGCTTTTATAGGTGAGAATGCATGATTTACAATATTTACTGTGCTTCCGTAATGGTTTTATTATGCAGGTACGCTTAAGGTAATAAAACTATAGCACCATCTCACCTTGAGAGCTTCTTGCTGTCACTGAGACTTTTATTACATTTTCTGTGTTCATGGTAGTTAGCTCCAGCAACATGATTCCCCTGTGGAACAAGATTCTGGGGGTTTGCAACTCACAGCAGTTGAGGCGATACAGTTCCCTCCTTTCCCATTGTTGCATATAGTGGTTTCTGAAACCAGATCAAAAACATCACAGGTTATTTTTTTTTTTTCCTGAATATCAGACACTAGCACACTTGTCCAGCTACAATGAAAAATCCTTTAACAACAAAGGCATGCTTTATTCCAATGGCATTTCAGGAAATGAAATTCAAATTTTTTGGCAGTGAGCTGTACTTTTTGGGAGTCAGCTTCTTCCAAATTTTCTTGTATCACATAAAAAAGGCCAACTGTAGATAAAACTGGGTAGCAGTCATTTGTCATACTTCTTACTTTGCAAATCTCCTAATGGTTAACATAATCAAAAGGTTTTTACCCTAAATCATTGGCCTTTTCTTGATTCTCAATGTTTTAATACTAAGTTACCCTCAAGAATCACAAAGATAAATCTCTACAAAGGAAATTATATTGATTACAATCTTTTTGTATTTTGTTTCATATACTTTGTAAACCAATCTCATACAAATGTAGGGAACCTGAAAAAATGTTTTTCCTGGAGACAAATACTCCTCCTCTCCCCACAATATACATATATAAAATTCTAAGACATTTTATAGATAAAAGTTCCAAAACCATATATACCCTGAAACTCCAAGTAATAGATATCTTCCCTCCTAAATGGCAAGATAAAATAGTGAAAGTATAATTTATCCATGTTGTCTGAATTCTGATGTGCCCTACAACACTGACTCTGAATAATATTTCATTTCTGCTTTTATGAAATGTCAAAATTTTCAAAAGAACATACTTTTCCCTCCCTTCAGCTTTTCGGCAATGGCTATCAATGATTTAGTTGATTTTCAGTTTTGTTCGGCAACCTATTATTGAGTGTATGCTAAGGGCAAGGCACAGTGCTAGGTGCTACAAGAAATACTAAAATGAGTAACACCAAGAAGTTTATGATCCAAGAAGGGACAATAAAACATAAACACATATCATTTATTTATGTCTACCAAGCAGCATATAATAAGTGGCATACATTTTCTGTAAGTTGAAGATTCCTATCTCTATCACTCCCCAGATGAAGAATTACATGAAATACTTTGTCACTGTTTAAAGTATCAAAACATTGGTTTGGTTAGTATTAGAGAGAGGGTCCCGTAAGTTGCTTCTAAAGGTAGGAAATGAGAAAGATAAGATTGCCCTTTGAGAATTAAACTTTACAAACAACTCAAGGTGAGGAAGGGATTCCCCAGGCAGAACTCCACTAAAAATGCTAGTATAAAACTAAAGGATGTATTTTATCAAAAGGAGAAACTATGCAGATAGTCAGACATACTTGCTTTCAATGTTTAGACGTTGTCTAAGAAAGTGGTTGCGTTACCCATGGGAATTTGAACATTTCTAATTCTGATGCCCAGGTTATTATAAGAACACAGATAAATATAAAACATAGATAACAATAAGTATTTTTTACTACTTATTGACAAGATAGTACCTATTATCAAATATTTAGACCATCTAACTGAACCTGATGTTATTAAACATTTAACAAAACCAATTACCCTTATTTTGAGTGTTTGTTCAATATATAGTTTTAATTCCCATAAAAATGTGCTTTTTGATAAAGTTTTCATCACACATTTTGAATATTTTCTATTTCTTTTGTTTTTTAAATTTCAGAATATTACAGGGTACATATGTTTTGGTGACATGGATTACTTTTTTACAGCTTGAGTCAAAGATATAAGTGTGTCCATCACCCGGATAGTGGGCATTATACCCATTAGGTGTGAATTTACCCATCTCCTCCTCCTCCCTCTCACCTGCTTGATTTCCATTAAATTTAACTACCATATGTGCACATGAATGTTGATCATTTAGTTCCAATTTAATAGTGAGTACATGTGGTGTTTGCTTTTCCATTCCGGTGATACTTCACTTAGGAGCATGGTCTCCATTTCCATCCAGGTTGTTACAAAATGTATTAGTTCATTTTTTATGGCTGAGTAATACTCCATGGTATACATATACTACATTTTATTAATCCACTCATGTACTGATGGGCACATGGGTTGTTTCCACATCTTTGCAATTATGAGTTGTGCTGCTATAAACATTCGAGTACAGTGTCTTTTTTATAAAACATTTTTTGTTTTTTCCTTTGGGTAAATATCCAGTAGGGAGATTGCTGGATCAAATGGTAGTTCTACCTTTAGTTCTTTGAGGTATTATCATACTCCTTTCCAAAGAGGTTGTACTAGTTTGCAGTCCTACCACCAGTGTATAAGTGTTCCTATCTCTCCATATACACACCAGAATCTGTTGTTTTGGGACTTTCTGATGAAAGCCATTCCCACTGGAGTTAGGTGATACCTCATTGTGCTTTTGATTTGCATTCCCCTGATGATTAGAGATGTGGAGCATTTTTCATATCCACAATGAAATATTATATAGCAACAAAAAGAATTACATCCTGCCATTTGCGATAACATGGATAGAACTGAAGAACATTATGCTAAGTGAAATAAGCCAAGCACTGAAAGACACATGTTTCAAGTTCTAACTCATTTGTGGGAGCTAAATCTTAAAAACATTCATTGTATGGAGACAAGAGACACAGACATTTACTGGAGGCTGGGAAGGGAACTGAGAGTGGGGGATAAAGTGTGTGCAAAAATATAGTTAGATAATTAGGTAGAATGAACAATATTTGATAGCACAACAAAGTGACTATAATCAACAATATGTTAGGGTATGCTTTAAAATAACTAAAAAAGTGGAATTGGAATGTTCCTAACAGAAAGAAATGAAAAATGCCTGAAGTAATGGATACCCCAATTGCCCTGATTTGATTGTATTCCTATATCAAAATATCACATATACCCTATAAATATATGTATCTATTATGCATCCATAATAATTAAAAAGAAAAAAGGGAAAGAATTAAAAAAAAGGAATTGTCAAAATGGTAAGTTTTCTGTTATGTGTATTTTACCATAATTAAAAAAAAAAAGAATACTTCCTGGGCTGTAAGAGGTACTTAAAAAATATTCAGTGAAGAACTGAATATATGACAGCCTCTTTTGCACAGTCAGGACTAGTATGGTTTACTTCCTCAAAAGGACATTTAAAGACTCTCCATCTCCCAAGACTAGAACCTACTTTTTTGCTGGAATCCAGAAGTGGGTCAGGGGTGTGGACACGAGATGCTGTTTCCTACCTCAGTTTCTACACCTGGGTCTTTAACTTCTCCTTCCCCACTCATTGGGGTTTATTGTGTTCCTCCATCACAGGAGCAGCTGGAAGAACAAAAATAAAGCCTTGCTTATATTGGCCCTAAGAAACCCCTGCCTGACCACATGAGCATCATGGAACCCAAGGATGAGGTACTACCACCCACCCCCATCACAGAACCCAAGGGTGGGAAGCTGGAGCCACTGGCCATGCCCCAGCCAGTCCCCCAGCATAACAGGGTCTCCTGGGCAGCTGTATCTGGAGTCTGGATGTTGCTCTGTAAGACCTTCAATAAAGCCTTGTACGAAGATGCAAAAAAAAAAAAAAAAAAAAAGAGACCTGTTTATAATTATCATGTGTTAGTGCATTCCTGGTGAGGGAGATTTCAAAGGCTGATTCATTCTGTGGTGGGGTCCTTTTGTGGGTTGTTTGGAAAACACCCAAGGGACTCTCTTACGAGAAGTTCCACTGATGTAGACATACTGCTTCTGTCCACTCATGGCTTTCCACTCAGCCTCTTGGTTTCTAGTGAGTTATTTCTCTGTTACGCTCACTTCATGCCCCTGGGTTTTTCTCTTGTTCTGTTGTCAGGGAATCTCTCAGGGCCATTCCCTCTGGCTTCCTTTTGCAGAATTCACCTCTGCCCAAGGAGAAATATACACGTTATTGTCCTGCCAAATGCTGAAATCATCAGCCATACTCAAGGCTTCTTTTCTTCTCACTCAGCCAGCAGGCAGAGGATGTTCCAGTCAAAATCCCTAGTTTTTAGATTTCTCTAGGTAGGTAAAAACAAGAAACCCAGCTCTATGTTCCTCTATTATCAAAACCACACAGGGATTTTGGCCTAGGTCTAGTTGCTCATAGCACAAAGATTCAATTGTTGAGACAAAGAGAATTGCCAAGGAAGCAAGGATTTTTTTTTTTTTTTAACACAAAAAAGGTCTTTTCAGGAGAATGGGAGAAGGTGCCTAAAATCCATGTCCCCAACTAACAAAGATCATTAACTTTTTAAGGAAGGGCCACATGCCTTGGGGCAGGTCATGGTGTAACTAACGAGGGGCTACATACTTTGAGGGGGAAGGTTGTGGGGGATTGTGAGCCATGGCTTCAGGAAGTCTGTCCAAAGGTCTTCAGAATATCAATTCCTTTGCCTTGCAGAAAACCCACCATTTCTGAGAAACAACTCAAAAGATCAAGTACTTAGTTAAGGGAGAAGATTTTAAAAAAACATATAGGGGTCACTGAAATTTGTTCATGGAGCTTGTTATACCTCTATCACCAGGGAACCATGTAAAGCTCTCTAAATATTTTTCCTGCAGTCCCCATTACTTGGATTGAAATAACAGGAAAGTATTCTCTCCTCTTCCTTATTGGCAGAAGGAAATGGGGAAACACAGAGTACATCAACATGTCTTTCCTCACCTCTGGCTTTTTCAAACACCAAGGAATGTATTTCTCTTATCATGTAGTCTCTGGATTAGGGATAAGTGCAGGCTGAGCTGAAAGAGTTACACTATCTCTTAGCAAGTCTACATAGATGGCTTAGAAACTTACCTCAGAATGTAGTACTTGAAACATTGTCCTTTACCTTTGAGCCCTCTGCAAAAATCTGAGACAATGGCAAAAAGTTGCTTTTAACATTCTGTTACATAAACATTCACAAATGCTATTGCTGTTAAGTTTTAAGTAGAGCTTATTGACTTATGTAATTGGAAAGTAGATGGATAATTCTGCTTCATTTACATTTGAAACCATGACTTCAAATGATGCCAACAGCCTCTCTCTGTCTCTCTCAATCTCTCTCTCTCTCTATCTCCGTCTCTCTGTCTCACTGTCTTTCTCTGTCTCACTAATTGTCTTTTTTTTTTTTTTTCACTTATTTTCTTTTTCTTTCACAGTGGTTTCTGTTTCCTGATGGATGTTGCCTCTATTGCAATGAAGGGTTCTTTTCACATGGTGTGCAAAATGGTTGCTAACAGGTTTATATTTATTTTATTCTATTTTTGTAATCAAGAAAATTTCACACACACACACACACACACACATATACACATACCCTAAAAATATTTATCCTTTCATCTTATTTAACTTCCCAAAAGATTCCATTAGGTCCTACTTGACTTACCACCCCTTCTGAAATAGTAAGTATTCCAAGAATACTAACCCTGGCCTAAACTGAGAAATGCGCCAACTTTTCTTCGGAGAGAATGGGACACCATGACTGAAAAATCCACCATTGCTTTATAATGTTTCAGACAAAGTTTTTCAGAGTTACAAGAAGGAGTATGATAAGAATTGTTGGTAGTAAAACTTCAAAACTGTAATAATGCACTTGGTTCATACTTTTCTAGTCATTTTCTTCTCCCTACCAAACGAATAATTGAAGGAAAATGATATTATGCTCATTTTGATGGTTGAACAATTCATATGCTAAGTGAATACATGTAAAATTAACAAATTAGCCAATGAGTCATTTTGATTTTTTTTCCTGTGGAAGGGAAAGAAAATACCAAAATTAATTTGCCACAACACATTTTTACTTTTCTTTCTCTTTTTTAAACAAATATATTATCCATCTTACATGTTGGAAGACTGTTATATTCCTCATAAACAAAGAAGGTTAAATAAAAGTTTTCTGAATAGTCAAAAGAGGAAGAAAAGAAACAAATGATATTACCAATATGAGTAAGGTTTAGTCAAGCACAATTGATAAATCATGATATCTTATGGTCTTAAGACATAAAACGCCATTTGATTACCAAAAATTGTTATTGGCCTAATCTACTATTAGCTAGGAGAAATTAGGTTCCTGTCAACTATTCTTTTCATTGATTTTGTCAAAAAGATAATGTAAATCTTCAGCAAGTACGTGCATTAAAAAGCATATTACGTGTATATTTGATAGTAGAAAACATACTAGTATACATCTTATTATTGGCAAAATGCACAAAGAAATTGAGGAATAAATCCTTCCTGCTGCTCCATATGTAACTATTTCTACTGGGACCCTCATAATATTGTGCACATATATGTGCTAACCTTCTTGCCAAAGAAATGTATTATGTGACATATGAAGTATATTATAATCCAGAAGTGGAATGTTTTCTCTAGTGGTGGTTCATTTAAATAATTTTGTTGTCACCATGGGGGGCTTTTTTTTTTTTTTTTTTAACAACACAGCCTGTAGTGCAGAACATTGGTGACCAAAGACCTAAAAAGAGATAAAATGTGTTAGTGAAGAAATTAACACCTGCTGGAGTTATTTTGTTTTGACTAAAGAGCCACTTTGATATTCAGCTGGAGAGAGGAATATGCAAGTGGAAGAATGTATACAGTGATTAAAACCATGTTTCCTTGCCAGTGGGGTTTCTGTACATGTTTTATTACTGGGGAGGTAAAACAAAAAGGTATGTAAACTTCATACCCCACCACCACTCCATTAATCTCACCCAGTATGAAGACAGAAGGTCCCAGTATGTGGTGCCCATAAAACAGATATATTTTAATAGACCAGGGCTTGATGCTATCACAAACACTGGCATTTGCCAAGTTTAACATGAAATAAAATCTACTGTTACAAATAACTGAAATAGAACAAAATAAAGCATCTGTTTTCAAATTATTTTAATATTTATAAATTGAATGAGCCACTTCCTAGCTGAATCAGCTTGTCTTTGTGAGTTAATGGGCAACACCAATTGTCTTTTTATACTAAAATCCATTTTTAAAGTGTTTCTCATAGCCTTTAGGTAAACGATACTTCCCTAGAAAGAACAGTTGTTCTCCTAGATATTTCTATCGTACCTGCTTGTTAAGAAATATTGCGTGTGGTCTGGCAGGTATACAAACACCTAGTATGGTATGTTTGATTAACTGTTGAGGAATATGTTAGCACATAGTTAAGACTGAAAGGGAAAAACTTTTTGAAAAGACCACTTTTGGGGCTCAAAGTTCTTACAAAGTCTTATTTATTTGTCTTCAATATTATTTCTTTATTATTATTATCATTTTCCTAATTTTATGGAAAAAGAAATAAAGGTTCATAAAAAGTCTTAAGTAACTTAAAAATTATTTATTTAATTAAAAAAAATCTTAAGTTTTGTAAGAACTTAGATATTTCCAAAAAGCTGTGGTGAGATCAAAATCCATCACTTAAGAAAATACCTGTAGGAGGGGCCCCAAGATGACTGACTAGTGACATTACTTGCCAAACCATCCTGGAGGGAAGATTGGATTTTAGATAAAGAAGAAGAGAGAAAAGATGCAGATCAGGTGTAGATCATAGGGAGAGGTGCTGGAGCCTTCCAGGGACCTCATGGAGGAAAATTGCAAAGCAGAGAAGGAAGACAATAAAGGAAAAAAGGTAACAAATAAGTATCAAACCTACGGAGGCTCAGAGTCCATATAAAGGATGAGGGGGAATCCCTCTCTCCCTTCTATCAGTCTTCGGTGATGAGTGGGCAATCAAGTATCTTGGAGGCTTTTCCATTCCCTTGAGTCCAAGCACAGCAGCAACATGGAATAGTGGGGAGAACTTGCATGATCCCAGAGCTTGGTCATTCTGTGTGGGCTCCCCTTTAAGGAGAGCGTCATAAGAGGCCAAAGGGCCAGATTTTTTCTATTCAGATGTTTTTTTCCCCACCCCTCCCCCAACCACTGCAACTGGGAGTACAGTTTGAGCCAAGAATTTCGTGAGTAGCCACTTTCCCCCAGTAGGCACATGCTGCAGGCTGAAGTTTCCATGGAAACAGGGTCCCGTGCCTTTCCATTTGGGGGCCTGTAATGGACTCAGGGTGCCTGATTTGAGAGCTCCCTGCCTACCAGTGTTTTACAGAGTCATACACCATGGGGTCAGACTAGCAGGCTGGACCCCATGTCCTCCAGACTTGAGCAAATTACAGGACAGAGGTCTGGGAGCTGGACTCAGGTGGAGAGGAGGGCCACATGGACAGAACTGGTGGGAGAAAACTGTGGGGTTCTGAGATGCAGTGTGTTGCGATATTGCCCATCCCCCTGCAGGAAACCACCCAGTTGGATTGGGGTGGATCCTTCAGAGATGAAAATCCTATCCATGGGAGCCAGAGCAACAAGGTATGGTGCGTTCGGGTGCTAGGGCTGACCAGCAGCTCTGGCCCCTCCCTCACCCACTCCATCTGGGAGAAAAGTTTGAGCCAATATTTTGGCAAGTGGTCACCTCCCTCCAGTGGTGCATTCTCCATGATAAGGTCTCTACAGAGAGTGGGGCCCACACCTCTTCTCTAGAAGACTTATAGTAGACCCGAGGTGCACAATTTAGAAGCTCCTTACCCACCGGCATTTCAAGGAGATGCACACTACTGGGTTAGGCACACAAGCCAGGGGGAGATTTGAGAGCTGAACAGATTGTGAATCTCAGATGGCTCCGTCTCCACAAGCAGACTATCTGGTTGGGTGGGGCCGCTTCAGCTCTTCCCTTGCAGCTTTCCTTAGAAGCTGAGAGCAGACATTTGAACTCTACCAAAACAGCTACCTTGCCAGCTGTTGTGGAGCCTGAGGGCAAGCCCACCCAACCCAGCCCTGCCAAGCCTCACTCCCCCCACCCACTTCTGCTTTGACAGAGAATAAGGACCCACCTGGAAGTTCCAGGACCCCACCCACAACCTGGGACATTCAAGTGCTCCATCTGAGGGGCTAGAGCTGTCACAGGTCTCAAAAACAGTACTGCAGCTTGTTCCTTCCAGCAAATGCCACCTACTGCCAGAGAGGTAAATTTGTACAACCATTTACAGAGCATTTATGACTTAATCTTATTGGGTGAGATCAATTCTTATACTATCTGCTGTCTCAGAGATTAAACTGGGTGCGTGAGTACAATTCACATGACTAAGAAGTCCACAGGGCTGTGGAAAGAGAAAGAATTTCAAAGACCTCCGTCCTCCCTTATCAAAGTTAGACAGGGACTCTGTACACAAATAGCTCATCACTGCTACAGCCTACAAATGACTAGCAACTGAGAAAAACACCACACTAAGGATATCTATAATGAAGGCTTCTACCCAGAACCTAAATTTCCATCAAAGCATCCACTAACAAAGCCAAAGGTTCTTACCCAACATATGCTACAAATACACCCATATGAATGAAGTGGGGAAAAAGCCCCAGCTAAACTAAAGAAAATCCCAAAAAGAGAAGCGACGGTAGCATTCCTATACACCAACGACAGTCAAACTGAGAACAAAATCAAAGTCTCAATACCCTTCACAATAGCAACAAAGAAAATAAAATACCTAGGAATATATTTAACTAAGCAGTTTTTTAAATTTTTTAAGACTTGTATTGTGGCCTAAAGTATGGTCCATTCTTGAGAATGATCCATGAGCTGAAAAGAACAGGTATTCTGTAGCTGTTGGATGAACCATTTTGTAAATATCTTATTAGATCCATTTGGTGTATAGAGCAGACTAAGTCCAATGTTTCTTTGTGGATTTTCTGTCTGGTTGGTATGTCCAATACTAAAAGTGCAGTGTTGAGGTCTCCAGTAACTATTGTATTGGGATTTATCTCTCTTTTTAGCTCTGATAATATTTGCTTTATATGTCTGGATGCTCTAGTGTTGGGCCAATACATATTTAGAATTATATCTTCTTGCTGAATTGATTCCTTTATACATATATAATGACCTTCTTTGTCTCTTTTTACAGTTTTTATCTTGGAACCTATTTTATCTGATACAAGTAGCTACTCTTGCTCTTTTCTTGTCTCTACTTGCATGGGATACCTTTTTCCATCCCTTTATTTTCAGTACTTGTGTGTCTTCACAGATGACGTGGGTTTCTGGCAGACAGCATATAATTGGCTCTTATTTTTTTAAATCTATACAGCCACTCTATGTCTTTTGGAGAGTTTAGTCCATTCCCCTTCCCTGTTATTATTGATCAATCAGTAAGGACTTACTACTGCCATGTTGTTATTTGATTTCTGGTTGTTTTGTGGTCCTCTCTTTCTTTATTTCTTCCTTCCTTTCTTTCTTCTTTTGTGAAATGTGATTTTCTCTGGTAGTTTATTTTAATTTCTTGCCATTTATTTTTTATATATCTGTTGTAGTAGGTTTTTTGATCTGAGGTTACCATGAGGCTTGCACAAAACATTTTGTAACCAATTATTTTAAAGGCATGACAAATCTGCTTAAAATCAAACAAATAAATACACAAATAGAGAGAAAACAGAAATTCTACTCTTTAACTCCATACCACCCTCCACTGTTTAGCTTTTTATTGTTTCCATTCATATTTTTTAACTATCTCTTGAAAAGTTGCTGTAATTATTTTTGATAGGTTTGACTTTTAGTCTTCCTACTCAAGATATAAATGGTTTATATACCACAATTACAGCAATAGAGTGTTCTGTATTTGTGAACTGTTACCAGTGAGTTGTCTCCCTTCAGATGATTTCTTATTATTCATTAACATCTTGGTCTTTCAGATTGAAGAACTGCTTTTAGCATTTCTTGGAGGACAAGTCTGGCATTGATGAAATCCCACAGGTTTGGTTTTTGGGTTTTGTTTTTGTTTTTTTGTTTGTTTGTTTGCTTTTCTATGAAATTTTTTATTTCTCCTTCATGTTGGAAGGATATTTTTGCAGGATATAATATTGTAGGGTTAATGTTCTTTTGCTTCAGCACTTTGATTATATCTTGCCCCTCTCTCCTGGTTTGTAATGTTTCCACTGAGAAGTCTACTGCCAGACCCATAAGTATTAGATCCCTTTTATATGTTATTTTTTTCTTTTGCTTTTGCTTCCCTTAGGAAATTTTCTTTATCCGTGACCTTTGAAAACTTGACTATTAAGTGCTTTGAGGTAGCCTTCTTCGGGTTAAAACTGCTTGGTGTTCTATGACCTTCTTGTACCTGAATATTGATATTTTTCTCTAGGTTTGGAAAGTTCTCATTTATTATTTCTTTGAATAAACTTTCTATCATAATCTCTCTCTCTCTGTCCTCTTTAAGGCTAATAACTCTTAGATTTTCCCCTTTGGGGCTATTTTTTAAATCTTGTAGGCATGTTTCACTCTTTTTTAGTCTGTTTTCTCTTCTGACTGTGTATTTTCAAATAGCCTGTCTTCAAGCTAACTAATTCTTTCTTTTTCTTGGTCAATTCTGCTGTTGAGAGACTCTGAGGCATTTCTCAGGTTGCCATTTGAATTCTTCAGCTCCAGAATTTCTGCATTTTTTTATTATTTCAATTTCTCCAATAGGCTTCTAAATCTTTTCCCTGTGTTGTCTTAAAGGTCATTGAGCTTCCTCAGGACACCTAATTTGAATTCTTTGTCTGAAAGATCACATATCTCCATCACTCCAGCATTGGTCACCAGTACCTTATTTGATTGGTTTGGTGAGGTCATGTTTTCCTGGATATTCTTGATGCTTGTGGATATTCACTGTTGTCTGGGCATTGAAGTGTTATATGTTTATTTTAATCTTCACAGTCTGGGTTTGTTTGATCCCATCCTTCTTGAGAAAGCTTTCCAGATATTCAACGGAAATTGAGTTTTGTGACCTAAGTCTTTGCTGATTGCAACTATATCAGCACTGGGTGTGCCCCAAGCCCATTAATGCTGTGACTCTTGCAGACTGCTGGTGGTACTGCCTTGGTGGCCTTGAGTAAGATACAGGAGAATTCCCTGGATTACCAGGAAAAATCTGTCACTCTCTTCCCTCACTCTCTATTCTGGGCTGCTGGCATTGGAGGAAGAGTGACATGGGCACACCCTTGTGGCCACCAGCATCAGGTCACATCTGAAGCCAGCCCAGTCTCACCCAAATTCTGTGGTGGCTGTTGCCTGCCTATCTATAATGTTTATTTTAAAGCCCAGGGATGTTTTAGTCAGAGGTGGTGAATCCTGGCAGGACTGGGTTCTTCCCTTCAGGGCAGTGTATTTCCTTCTGGCCCAGGGTGGGTCCAGAAATGTCATCCAGGAACTAAGGTCTAGACTCAGGGGCTTCAGGAATCAGCTTAGTACTTTATTTTACTGTGGCTGAGCTGCTAACCAAGTTGCAAAACAAAATCCTCTGAACTTTTCTCTTCCCTTTCTCCATGTGAAAGAGGACCCTCCCTGAGCCTCACTGCCTGTGTTTGGGGGAGGCGTGACATAGGCATTGGCTTGGCTGTTGCCGCTGGTGTCTCACTGTCACTTTCATGCCAAGTCCACTGGCCGTGAGCCAGTACAGCCACAGGCCTGCAGACTTTGTGATCCAACTATTTTACAGATTTAGTCCAGGAACCAGAGTACTTTTTGTCAGGCAGTGGTGGGGCTAGCCAGAACTCAGGTGTTAGGGCAGAGGATTTCCCTTTGGTGGGGCTGGTCTAAATGCTCCCTCCTTGGGGACTGGAAGAATTCTGCCTTGTGCTGTGTTTCCCTGTGATTGGGTGCCTCTGAGTTTCAGTGCAAAGTCTCATAATCACCTCACTATCCTTCCCCTTGGCACACAGTTTCTCTCACCAAGGGGTATGCTGGTGTCTCACTGCCGGGGGATGGGGGAGGGGTGGTGTAGGTAATGCAAGATTGTCTTTCTGCCCTCTTCAGTGCCTCTTTTCCTGGATATAATGTTAAAATCAGGTATAATAATAGCATGATCACTCACCTGATTTTTGGTTCTTCTGAAGGTGCTCTCTTCTGTGGATAGTTGTTGAGTTTTGTGTTTGCGAAGAGGGACAATCACTGGAGGTTTCTATTTGGTCATCTTGCTGCTCCCCCAGGATCTGCTGGGAAGTATTCTTGATAGTGGAATAAAATAGCAAACAAGCAGAAAGTTGCTGCTATCATGGGGCTTACATTCTATTGGAAAAGACAGAAAAAGTCAAATGACACAATAAACAAACTACTTCAGTTAGTGTCATGAAGAAAATGAGTAGGGAAAATGAAATCTAGTATGCTTGAGGGTCACACAGACATTCTAGTTTGGGACTACCTCTGGAAAGAGTCAGGAAAGGGAAGGAGACCCTTCTGCTAATCCAATCACAGTGTTCTTAACACACCCTAAACAACGTTTCCAAGAAATAGAGACAAGGACAACACTACATGCTTCTACCAGGAAAAAGACAAGGCCAAACATCAAGTATTGGAATGAGTAATATTCCCTTCTTCTGAGTAGATGCTGCTTTCTTACCAGGGACACGTCTTTCCCTGTGTCAGTCTTCTCTCCTGCCATACAAAATTGTTTGAATTTTTACATAAAAGCCGGAAGGCCTGTGCTCCTGAGTCCTAAGTAAGGACAAAAAGAAGGTTAGGAGATAATATTAGAGAGGTAGTCAGATTAGGTAGGAACACAAACTATTTAAGCAGATTGAATTTTATTTGATGTGGATTGAAAGGCTTTTAGAAGATTTTAAAAAGGGGAATAGAATAATTTAAATTTAATAAGTTAGTGGCATTACCTTTTGCAAAATAGATTAATAGGGTGGGATATGGGGTGATGATGGCAATACTAGAAGCAGTAAAACCAGTTAGGAACTATTTTTAGTTGTCGAAGTAGGTGATATTGGTGGTTATGACTAGTAGTAGAAATAGTTGAATTATGGATATATTTTCAAGGTATAGCCAATGGGACTTTTTGAAGGATTTGATATAGAGGTGAAGAAAAGTGAGAAATTAAGAAAAACTTAGATTTTGTCCTGAACAGCTGTGTTAAGAGTGTTGCAGTTGGCAGTTATGAGAAAATATGGGGCAAACTACCTTTGGGGGAAAATAAAGATTTATTTATCTTTTTATGAGATTCAAGTGAATAAGTTGAACGGCGGATGCTGAAGAGTATGAAACTGACATGTATGATATATTAATGCCTGGAATCAGTCAGCCTAGGGGCGGAACTGAAGTTTGTGGAATTTGCTTAAGAAATTTGTGTTCTGTGTGTAAGAGGAGGAGAACAGAAGAAATACAGAAAAGAATAAAATAAAACAGAAATAAAGAGAGAAAAATAATAGAGGACAGAGAAGAAAAACACAAAATAAGATAAGAGGAAGGAGGAGAACATTTTATAAAGAGTTAAAAGTAGAACCATATGGCCAGGGTGGCCATTTGTTGCAGTTTGTGTATTATTGTTAAATGGTACAAGGAAGGTTATCTGAACTTGGGAGGAACATCGTAACACCAGATGTGGATGAGAGTTGCTTCTTATCCTCAGGAGATGTGTGCATGTGTGTATTTTATGTTGCCCTACAGAGTCCAGTTCAACTAAGTGCAATTTTCTTCATTAGCCTAGTGTTTTCCTTGGATGAAATTGTCCACAAGAAAATGTGAATTTAAATTATGTTCAAATTGTTTACTAATATGTAAATTGCTTTGAACAAATTTGTGTTTTCAAAACAAATATTAACAGCAGGACTGACTGTATTTTTTTTTTTTTTCTTGAGACAGAATCTCACTCTGTTGCTGGGGCTAGAGTGCCGTGGCATCAGCCTAGCTCACAGCAACCTCAAACTCCTGGGCTCGAGCCTACTGCCTCAGCCTCCCAAGTATCTAGGACTACAGGCATGTGCCAACATGCCTGCTTTTAGTAGAGATGGGGTCTCGCTCTTGCTCTGGCTGGTCACAAACTCCTGAGCTCAAATGATCCATCCACCTCAGCCTCCCAGAGTGCTAGGATTGCAGGCATGAGCACCCAGCCAGGACTGACTGTATTTAAAACTAAGTGGTTAGATAACAGTGATAATAATAATAGTAATAATAATTGAAATTATTATTGCTACAATTATGGATATATGGTACTTACTATATGCCAGACATTATGCTAAATTTTTATGCATATTAACATATTTAATCCTTACACAAAGGCCAGGGGAGAAAAATATTTGGGGAAGAAAGAATTGAACATAAAATTGACCATTGGATTTTGTGTGATGGAGATTGCTTGCAATTTTGCCAGAGACGGTTTCAGAGAAAATTGGCTAAGACCCCTTTGGGAAAACATTTGTCTAATTCTAATTGTAATCCACAGGATTATAGGTTCACTTTCTTTCTATGACTATTGTCATACATAGGGTGTGATTTTTCTGCTGGAGTAATTTTACTACCAGGTAGAGAATAAAGTCAATGTTCTGACAACTGAGAGGTATTATTGACTCAAATGATCAACCGTCCCTGAATCTTTCCTATGGCAGATATTAAAGTTTGACTTACTTAACTCCAATTTTAAAGGCTCTGAAACAAATGCATAAACAGATAGATAGATGGTAGATAGATATGCCTGTGTATATATCTTTATATTTCCCATATTCTCTTAAAACGTGGATTCCATATAGGATTTAATTTATGAAGTTGATAAGCTTTATGTAAGTGACAAGTTAAAAAATTTAAAAAATTAAGAAAGAGAAGTTGATACATTCATTCATAAATTACAAATTTATAAATTACGTAGAATCAATCTGGACTTTCAACAGCTTCCACTGTTTTCTGATAAAGTCACAGAGGCAGTGATAGGTTGATTGCAAAATCTCCCCAATCTTTACCCTTCCCAGTAACCCTTGTAATGTGTCTATTCAATTTCCTCCATCACATTTGGAGTTTATTTCCCCATCCCTTGAATCTGTACTGGTCTTGTGATTTTCTTTGGCCAGTTGATACTGCAGAAAGAATGAGTGCCTGTTCTAAACCAAGGCCTCAAGAGGCATTACTTGCTTCTACCCTCTGTCTTAGTCCCTTGTGATTACTATGAGAATATATCTGGGCTAACCTCATGGAACATAAGACTGATGGTAAGAGCTAGTCATCCCAAAAGGGGCCACCCCAGATAAACCAGCTTCCAACATACCCAGACATGAAAGTCCAGCCAAGATCACTGAAGATCAATAGACATGCCCAGCTGACCCATAGGCCTTTAAGCAATAATAAATGGTTGTTGCTTTAAGCCACCAAATTGGGGGATGGTTTGTAACACAGCATTATTGTGTAAGGAGATAATTTTAATGAACTTTAGATTCTGCAGCAGGAGTAACAGAAGGCCTAATATTGGGTCCCTAACTTCATGGGTGTTCAGAGGAAAGAAATAAGACATAGTATAGTCCTAACATGTCCTCCCAGAATTCATATCCACCCAAAACCTCAGAATGTGAAATAGGATCTTTGAAGATGTTATTAAGATAAGCATAGAGCTGAAATCATACTGGATTAGGATGAGCCCTAACTCCACCAAGAGTTTCCTTATGTTATGTAGTTATGCCCCTTGGTTCTGGCTGATGAAACGTGTATGTGAACAGAAGTGATTTTACAACTTCTATGCTTGGCTGATAAATACTCCCATGTGACTCTATATCCTTTTGCTTCTTCTCTCCTGTTTGTAGGAAAAAGACATTCTCAGAAGCCACAAGTTTGGAGATGATGGAGCTTCAGAGTCCTTTGCACAACTTGTCATAGAATCCCAAATCAACACTCTTTTATCCACAGTAACTGGTTTAATGAGAAATTTGAAATCTCTTTCCTAGAATGGATGTGAGCACTGCCAACACGAGTTTCCTCTAACTTATCCCATGACAGGATGATTTGTTGAGGGCTAACTATGTACCAGGCTCTACATTTAGTATTATGTACATTTTCTCTCACTTGATCTTTTTCAATGTGCTCTTTTCAGAGATAATGATAAAAATGATAATGAGAAGAAGGCAATCTTATATCTGTGTTACAAGTCTTTGACCTCTAATAGAGGGATCTGTACAGTTTGGGACTTTAACAAACGGAATTTTGCTAGAATATCAGGAAATCACAAATTCATAATTTGCCTTTTTTACTGCAGTTTTCTGGAGGAAGAACAACACACAAAAGAGGGCAATGAGAAATGAAAAATACAAGTACTACTTCGTTGTTAAATGGGGTAGTAGTACCTCTCTCTACATGAAGGTTCGTTTGGCAAACCATTTAATACACCCCAGGTCTCTTGCATTGTCAGCTTCACTGAAGGAGAAAGCAGAAGAGTAGTACTATACCCACGGGTTTGAATGTTTAATGCACTGTAGCTCCAGTGACTACTAAATGTGGCTAATTTACAGTCCCAAAATTCTGCAAAATAGGTCCTTCTTGGATTAGAGCGATCAAGATAGAGGAATTGGCAGAAGAAGAAAAACTTTCCCACTTCTCTAAAATATAATAAACTTTTCTAAAGAGCTCCAATTCCAATGCTAACTCTTTGAAATGGACCTCTCTCTTACAACTGCTTATTTTTTTACCTGAGATAGTCCCTAATTACAACCTAATTTGGTTGTTATCATGGTGACCTGTAGCCCCATAACTTACTCCTCATTCTCCTAGGCCAGTATTTCTCAATGTGGGATCAGAGCAACATTTCTCAATATGTGATTCAGCGCATCTCTGTCAGAACCACCTGGGGTGCTCATTGCAACACAGAAACCTGGCTACACCTTGTTCCTACTGAGTGAGGCTAGGGAAATTTTATCAAGTATCTCATGTTAGATTCATACCTCCATTAAAATGTGAGAATCAAAACCTGTTGCCCTCTTTCAGTCCATGACCTGTATTGTGTGCTTCATTCTGTTTCTTGGTTATACACGTGGGAAGCCTTTTAAGGGAAGTATTCACTACAGCTTAGAATCCCTAAATTCTTTGCTATTCAACTGCCCTAGCAAAAACATCCCCATTTTCTATCTTCATTACTCCCTCTCGAGCTACCTGCTGTTTCTAGAAGTTTGCAGAAATTCTGCTAATTACGTTAACTGCAAATACTTGCTCTCTAACCTTGGCTATTCTCTTCACGTTGCCTTTCAATTTCTTGCGACGTGTCACTCATCATCCCCCAAAACGGCTTTCCCAAACTTTCTCCATTCTTATCTCAAGTCTTCATGCCCTTCCCTAAAGTTCTTACTCTTACTATTACAATGTCCATGACTAATAGAACTGTATGTGTATCCTCATTGTGTTTACCCTGCTAACATATTTGAAAAACAAATATCCTTCTGTCCTGCAAAAGCCAACTCTTCTACATTTTTCCCTAGTTATATTATTTCTTTCCAATTTTAATGGATGCCTCAGTTCCTTTTATTGGCTCTTCCCCATCCTCCATGGCATGTTGAGTTTCTACGTCCTAGAGGAGAATATTATTGTTATTATTTTTTGGCATTCCTTACAAATGTCTCTACCTCAAGCTACCACACTATTTTCCTTTTATCACCAAATATTTTAATTGGATATTCTTCCCTCACTGCCTCAGTTCTTTCTTCATTCACTTTTGAAATTTTGCAGTGTTTTTACCACACATTATTGGAAAGAAATTGCTCTCCTGAAGGAGGCAATGGTCTACTGATTGTGAAATTCAACAACATTTTTCATACTTCAAGCTCTTTGTAGTATTCGATGCTGTTGAAACCCCTTCTTTTTTAAACTCCTTTATCTTTAATTTCGTATAACTTGACGCATTCCTGGTCCTTCTCTGTTGACTCTCATGTTTCTTCTCTGTCTCTGCAATGTTCCGCCTCATCCCAAATAGAAATGTCTCTAACAGTTTTGTCCTCGGCTCACAGAAATTATTAGTCTGCAATGTTTCCCATGGCAACTCAGTTTATTCCATGGCTTTCAGCTCTATGCATAATTAAAATATGGGTATATCTGTATTATTTTCCAATGGTACATTCCTGATTTCCTTGTTAGCCTTCACCAGCAATGTTTTTAATTTCCCTATTTCTACCAATAAGCTGTTTATGGAAGTTTAGCTATGGGGAAAGATGATATAGGTTTTCTCTACTGTCCTTCTCACCTCTTTCTGAACCCTCCCAGCAGAGTCTTTAACATCCATATATCTATTTTTTTTCCAAAATATTAAGGGAGTATGAATGTTTTAGGTTACATGGATCATTTTAGTAATGTTTGAGTCCTAGCTATGGGTGTGCCCGTCACTCAAATAGTGTTTGTAGTACACATTAGGTTTGTTTATTCTCCCCTTCTTTTCCCTTCCCCCCTGGTTGCTCTGCACTGAGTTTAACTTCCCTCTGTGCACTTGTGTGCTCATCGGTTAGTTCTAATTTCATAGTGAGTGAACGTGGTGTTTCTTTTTCCATTTTTGTGACACTTCACTTAGAAGGATGGTCTCCAGTTCCAACCATATTGTTGCAAAAGGTGTTAATTCATATTTTTATGGCTGTGAAGTATTCCATAGTGTACATATACCACATTTTATTAATCTATTCATGAATTGATGGGCACACGGGTTGATTCCACATCTTCACAATTGTAAATTGTGCTGCAATAAACATTCAAGTGTCTTTTTGATAAAATGACTTTTTTCCCCCCTTTGGGTAAATACCTAGTAGTGGGATTGCTGGATTGAATGATAAGTCTACTTTTAGTTCTTCGAGTAATCTCCATAATGTTTTTCATAGAGGCTGTACTAATTTGCAGTCCCACCAACTGTGTATAAGTGTTCGTTTCCCTCTGCATCCATGCCAGCATCTATTGTTTCTGGATTTTTAATTAAAGCCATTCTAATTGGAGTAAAGTGATATCTCATTACAGTTTGGTTTTGTTTTTGGTTTTTGAGACAGAGGCAGAGTCTTGCTCTGTTGCCCGGGCTAGAATACCATGGTGTCAGCCCAGCTCAGGGCAATCTCAATCTCCTGGGCTCAAGCGATCCTACTGCCTCAGCCTCCCAAGTAGCTGGGACTATAGGCATGCCACCATGCCTGGCTAATTTTTTCTATTTTTAGTTGCCTGGTTAATTTCTTTCTATCATTAGTAGAGACAGTGTCTCACTCCTGCTGAGGCTGGTCTCAAACTCCTGACCTGAAGGGATCCTCCTGCCTCATCCTCCCAGAGTGCTAGGATTACAGGCATAAGCCATCATGCCCAATCTCTCATTGTGGTTTTAATTTGCATTTTCCTGATGACTAGAGACATTGAGCATCTTTTCATATGTTTCTTGGCCATTGTCCTTCTTCTTTTGAGAAGCATCTGTTTATGTCTTTTGGACATTTTTAAATGGGTTGTTTGTTTTTTTCTTGCTGATTTGTTTGAGTTCTTTGTAAATTCTGGTCATAAGCCCTTTATCAGAGGTGTAGTTTGTAAATATTTTCTTCCACCCTGTAGGCTATCTATTTGATCTGTTGATTGTTTCTTTAGCTGTGCAGTTTAATCAAATTCTATTTATTAATTTTTGTTGTTACCATGACTGTCATTGGCAACAATAAATTCTTTGCCTAGGCCTATAGCTTGAAGAGTTTTTCCCACATTTTCCTCTAGAATTCTTACAGATCCATGCCTTAGATCTAAGTCTTTTATCCACCTTGAATTAATTATTGTGAGTGGTGAGAGGTAGGGGACCCATTTCATTCTTCTTCATGTGGCCATCCAATTTTCCCAGCAGCATTTATTGAATAGGGCTTCTTTTTTCAGTGTCCATTGATGTATGCTTTGTCAAAGATCAGTTAGTTGTAGGTAGAGAGTTTTATATCTGGGTTCTCTTCTGATCCATTGGTCTATGTCTCTATTTTTGTACCAATATCATGCTGTTTTGGTTATGATAGCCTTGTGGTATAATTTGAAGTCTGGTAATGTGATGCCTCTAGTTTTGTTCTTTTTGTTTCAGATTTCTTTGGTTAGTCTGTAAATGTCTGTTAGGTCCATTTGATTTAGAGTTTGATTTAAGTCCATTATTTCTTCATTTATTTTCTGCTTAGATGATTTATCAAGCTCTGACAGTGGGGCATTGAGGTACCCATAAATTATGGTGGTACTATTTATTTCTTTGTTCAGCTCTAGTAAGATTTGCTTTATGTATCTGGGAGCCCCTGTGTTTGGGTGCATATATGTTTAGGATTGTTATGTCTTCTTGTTGGATAGCTCCCTTTACCATTATGTAATGAACCTCTTTGTCTTTCTTTACCCTGTTGGCTTAAAGTCAATTTTATCTGATATGAGAATATTTATACTTGCTCTCTTTTATTTCCATTTGCATGGAATATTTTTTCCATCCTTTTATGATGAGTCTGTGTGTGTCCTTGTGGTTTAGATGTGTTTCCTAGAGACAGTAGATTGTGTTTTTTTCATCCATTCAGCAACCTTTGTCTTTTGAGAGGTGCATTTGGTCTGTTCACATTGATTGATAACATTGATATGTGAGATGTTGGTATATTCATTCTGTTAGATAGTCCCTTATTGCCTTCTTTTACCTCTTGTTCTATTGTTTTATAGTTGTGAGTTGGGGGGGTTAATTTACACTGGTGGGTGTCTGTTGTGCTAACTTGTGTATAGTGCTGTTCTGAGTATTTCATGCAGAGAAGGTCTGTTCATGACAAATTCCCTCAGTGTTTGGTTGTCTGGAAAGGACTTAATTTCTCTGTCTATTGTGAAACTTAGTTTTGCAGGATACAAAATTCTAGGCTGGTAGTTATTCATTTTAAGTTGATTGAAGATGGGGCCCCAATCTCTTCTGGTTTGTAAGGTTTCTTCTAAGAAGTCTGCACTTAGCCTGATGGATTTTCCTTTGTAGGTTATAAGATGCTTTTGTGTTGCTCCTTGCACAACTTTTTCCTTTATTTTGACTTTGGCCAGCTTGATTACCATGTGTCTTGGAGATGACCTATTTACTATGAATCTTCCCAGTGTTCAGTGTTCATCTTGTATCTGGATGTCTAAACCTCTGGCAATACCAAGAAAGTTTTCCTCAATCATTTTCTCATTTAGGTTTTCCATGCTATTAGCTTTCTTCTTCACCCCTCAGGGATATCTATAATTCAAATATTAGTTCATGTCACATAGTCCCGTATCTCTCCCAGCAATTGCTCAGACTTTTTTTATACTCTTCTTTGCCTCTTTGAATGACTTGGTTATCTACAGAGCCTTGTCTTCAAGCTCTGAGATTCTTTGTTCTCCCTGGTATAGCCTGTTGTTAAAGCTTTCAGCTGCATTTTGAAATTCTCTGAATAAATCTTTCATTTCTTTAAGTTCTATTATATCCTTTCTTATGTTTTCCAGCTATTTAGTTACTTTTTCATCTTTTTCATTGAATTTTTGAAATATTTTTGTGGCTTATTTTTATTGGTTTTCAACTTTCTCTTCAATCCCAATCATCTTATTAACCATCTACATTCTGAACTCCATTTCTGTCAGACATCAATTTCCTTGTTATGGAGTCCACTACTCTAGGTCCATTGTGTTCCCTTGGGGGTGTTGAACTATTTTTTTGTTTTGTTTTTCATGTTGCCAGGGTTCTTTTGCTGGTTTCTTCTCATCTAGCTCTATTCTCTTGGCTCTGGGTTAACAGGTATGTAGGGCACCTTCCCCTTTGCTGGGACTCTCTTAAACCAAGTCCAGGAGTGAGGGCTGCTCAGAGTTGGTGGTTTCTGAGTGGAGTGTTGGACCTCAGGGAAGTTCTGCTGGCCCGGTGATAGTGGTGGGGACTCAGTTGTGGGGTCTTGGGGTCCAAGAACAACTATGGAGTCTTAGGGGTGGAGTTGTAGGCCCAGCAGGGGCCCTGGAGCTATAGCGGCTGAGCCTTGGACTCAGGCATAGTGAGATCCTCACAGCTGGTTCTGGGAATTTTGTGGGCAGAACCACCCATTGGGGTGCTGTTCCACCAGCATGGGGACTGCTGACATCCAGCCGTGCAAGCAGGGGTTTCTTTTAGTGGCCCAGGTTCCTCACAGGTGGGCTGGAGCTACTGGTCAGCCAAGGTTCTCCCCCACACCTAGGACCCACTAAGGCAGTCACCCAAGGCTTCCCAAGTGGTGTCTGTGACATCTGAAGCTCTCCCTCTGTTCTGCTTCCACACCAAGGAGGAGGTATGCTCAACCCCCAGTCACAGGGCTCAACATGGAAGAGCATTTGTTCCCTCTCTGGCCTGGTGGCTTTGATGCTAAGGTTATTGCTGGATGGCTGGGTCCTGAGCAGACCTGGCTCGGTGGACCAGAATGATTAGGATGTCATCAGTTGCAGAAGCCTGATACTGGTAGGCACCATATCTCTGCTGCACCTGCTCTATAGAGGAATGTCTCTGCACAGACTCTGAGCATCTCCCTGATCAGCCCAGAGGTATGCAGTGGAAGAGGGAGACCCCTCACAGATTAAGCTGCCCATAACTTTTGTTTCTCCCGTAATAAACTGTGTCCCCTCAGATTGCCTGCATCCTACCCTTTTCATGTCTTCCCAGTAATGTGAATTGTATTGGGTCCCCCAGCTTAATCTCCGAGATGGTGGGTAGTACTTATGAGTAAGAATCAGGCATGCCCTATTTGATTGAGTTGGTAGATGTTGTGATGGACTATAGAGTTGCTCTCCCTGTCAGTGACTGATGCTCACAGGACAGAGACAAATGCCGAGATGTCCTTTTGTGCCCATGGTAAGCTCTAGTCTCTTAGGTAGAGCACTTGAGTGCCCCAGGATTTGGGAGGGGCCCTGCACCTCCCAGGGGATTGCTTGCTCTCCACCGCAGCAGGGGTGGCTGGAGGAGTGAAGCAGAACATGGTTTCTGTGTGAGCCTTGAAGGCTTTGCAAAGCCTCTGCAGGATTCAGAGGTTTCTTTTCCAGCTGCCAGGGGGAGCCCCTGGGAGGAGAGTCAGGGTAGGCTCTCCAGACCAGGAGGGCTGTTCGTGGAGGGTGGGGGGTGGGGTGGCTAAATGCTTGGTTGCTATGGCACCAGGCTGGGACCTTCCTTGCTGGAGGACCTGCCCTAATCTATTAGCACAGCTTTCCTGTAGAAAGGGGCATGGACTTTCCCAGATCACTGTGTCTCAGACCCCCACAGTACTCTTGCACCACTTCTGTCCACATGGGCTCTCTCCAGGTCCATTGAAGGTCCTCAAGAGAAGAGGTGTGGGCCCCACTCTCTGTGGAGACCTCAGCCTGAAGTGGCCACTCGCCAAATTCTCAGCTTAAACTGCTCTCCTGGTTGTAATGGGTGGGGGAGGAGCTGCAGTTTCCAGTCACCCCAAGTGACTGAATATGCCACACTTGGTTGTTATGGCTTCCAGGGATGGGCTCTTCCTCACTGGAGGAACCACCCTAGCCCAACAGGTGGTTTTCCTACAGGGGGGATGGGTGCTCTTCCAGATTGCCATGTCTCAGAAACTCACAATATTCTCCTGAAAGTTCTGTCCCTGTGGGCTCCCTTGCTACCCAAGTCCCCCTCCCACACCTCCTTTCTGTGTCCCCCAGCAACCCACTTGAGTCCGGGGAGCATGGTGTCCGGACTGTTTGTCTGATCCTCTGACATGTGACCCCATGAAATGGTGGCAGGCAAGGCGCTCCCAGATCAGGCACCCCAGGTCCACTGCAGGTCCCCAGGGGGAAAAGCATGGGTCCCATGCTCCATGGAAACCTCAGCCTGTAGCATGCACCCACTGGGGAGAAGTGGCTGCTCACCAAATTCTCTGCTCAAACTGATTTCCCAGTTGCAGTGGATGGTGGAGGGCCAGGGGAAGGAAAAGCATCTGAATGGAGGAAAGCTAACTCTCTGGCCTCTCAGGTCACTCTCCCTGGAGGGGAACCTCCCACGAAATGTCCAATCCCCAGGATTGCCAGGTTTCAGTGTGAAAATGTCAGTTCTTAGTGTGCTCATGGCTGAAGAATGACCACACGCACCAAAAAAGGCAGGCACAACAATGAGGTTTATTGAGGAGTGAAAGATAGGATTATAGAGCAAGAGCAAGATACAGGTTTACAGAGCATGATACATATGCCACAGATGATGACTAGACCCATCGTCATTGCAAAGGTAAAGCAAAAGGAATGGCACAAAAAGGGTTTGGTTATGGTCTGCATCTTGTTTTATAGTGCCTGGACTGGGACTTCTCTAGTGTCTCAGATTTCACCATGAAACCATTTGATTGGACAGTTGGGAGTTGCATTACTACGCAGGTGAGTTGTTTTAGGTCAGTTTCTAGACTCTGTTGTACCTATGCTGCTTGGTCCGTGGGCCAGAGAGTCCTCTGTATTCTTTTGTAGCTGGCGTGCTAAGTTATGACTGGCAAATTCGTGGGGTATTTGCTCCTCCCCCAGGTATGGAGAGGATTAGGGTGGGGCAATTGCACCAACGCAAAGCGTCCACTTTTGTCCCTAGGAGACCTGGAATCCCTCACTATCTACCTAACAGGATCATGCAAGTTCTCCCCACTATTCCATGTTTGCCACCATGTCTGGGCTTGTGGGGGTGGAAAAGCCTCCCAGAAACTTGGTAGCCTCTGGTCACCAAAGGCCTGTGGCAGTGAGAGGGGGATCCCCCTTACCCTTTCACTGGGCTCTGAGCCTTTCTGGGTTTGATCCTTGCTGATATCTTTTTTCCTTTATCTTCTTCCTTCTCTGCTTCACAATTTTCCTCATAAGGTCCCCAGCAGGCTCCAACACCTCTCTCTATGATCTATACCTGAGCTGCATCCCCTCTCTCCTCTCCTTCATCCAAAACCGTACCTTCCCTCTGGGACGGTCTGGCGAGCGATGTCTCTAGTCAGCCATCTCGTCCTCTCCCCACATCCACATATCTATTAACGGTCCGTTCAAGGAAATCTAGGTTTTCTATCATACTCCTTGATATTATTCCAGCCCTTGTCTGTTGCCCAATTCCAAAGCCTTTTCTACATTTTTAGGTGTTTATTACAGAAGCACTCCACTTTCAGATCCCAAAATCTGTGTTTGTTTTCTATTGCTGCTGTGACAAATTACTAGAAATTTAGTAGCTTACAGCAACACAAATTTATTGTCTTATAGCTCTGGAGGTCAGGAATCTGAAATAGCTTTCACTGGGCCACAATCAAGGTGTCAGCAGTGGCGTGTTCCCTCCTGAGGCTCATGAGGATTTAATTTCCTTGCATTTTCCAGCTTCCAGAGGCTCACTTGGCTCATGGCCTCTCCTACATCTTCAAAGTCAGCAAAGTAGCATTTTTCTCCTCTTTGACCTCTGTTCCCACCAATGCATTTCCTCCCTGCCTCTGAGCTTTCTACCTCCCTCTCATGAGGACCTTCGTGATTACACTGAGCCTACCCAGATAATGCACGATAATCTGCCCATCTCAATATCCTTAGTTTAATCATATCTGCATAGTGCCTTTTGCCACCAAGTATAGAGACATATTCACGAGTTCAAGGATTAGGATGTGGACATCTTTGGGCGAACATGATTCATTCTCCCACACTATCTAAACCTCAATCTCCAAGCTCCAGAGCACAATTCCAACAGCTTGCCATTTATTTCTCTCAAAATGATTTTTGGCACTTCAAAATCAACAGCTTTAAGAGCAAAGCGGTGATATTTCCACCAAGACCAATTAACCCTTCTGACATCTCTTTTTGTTAATGATATAAGTTGGCAAATGCTATAGATTCCAATTCCAGAGTATCTGTTACATAAACCCCTTTATTTCTAATCTCACGGCCACCTGTGTAATTTGTCCATCATTACAGTTTGCCTGGATAATCCTTATTTAAAAAACCATGTATTTAGCTATTTGTTTACCTGTATCTTCACAGAATACAGCTACTTCGAGGGCAGAAAATATGCCTGGGTCATCTCTTTATGACCTGTGAATGTATAATAAAATGTGTGTGTGGCTGGGCATGGTGGCTCATGCCTGTAATCCTAGCACTCTAGGAGGCTGAGGCGGGTGGATTGTTTGAGCTCAGGAGTTCAAGACCAGCCTGAGCAAGAACAAGACCCCATCTCTACCAAAAAAAAAATAGAAAGAAATTATCTGGACAACTAAAAATATACATAGAAACAATTAGCCGGGCATGGTGGTGCATGCCTGTAGTCCCAGCTACCTGGGAGGCTGAGGCAGTAGGATGGCTTGAGCCCAGGAGTTTGAGGTTGCTGTGAGCTAGGATGATGCCCCGGCACTCACTCGAGCCAGGGCAACAGAGTGACACTCTGCCTTAAAAAAAAAAAAAAAAGAAAAGAAAATGTGTGTGTGTGTGTGTGTGTGTGTGTGTGTGTGTAGAAAGGAAAAATTGAGTTGTCTGTGATTTCACTTAGATTAATTTTGCACAATGATTTCCAAATATTCTAGATCTGCATGTAGTGAAAATCACATACAAAGAAAGAAGGTTGCAACCCAAATAACATTTTTACTCAATGAGAGTCTATTCAACACAGCATCATATATTTGCTTAGTTCATACCAGAAATTGTGCTATATGTTAGAAATATACCAATGAACAAGGCAAGTCCATTGTCAATGAGGTGAAGAAACCAATAGAAAAGCAGCAATTTCTGTGTTAGGTGCTGTGATAGGAAGGAGTACAGGGTGCTGTGGGTGCTCACAGTAGGATCATGTCCCCAAGCCTTTGGATAGTCTTTAGCTGAACTTGAATGATGAGCAGGAGTCAGTAACATCGTAAGCCGGAAGGCCCTCTAGCCTAGGGAACAGGAATGAAAGACAGTTCCATATCAGAGGATCATAACAATGCCTTTTAAAAAATTTACGTGGTATAAAAATACACACTTCATATTTTATGTTTGGTAAATTTTGAGTCTTTTTAAAATCCTCAAATATGTTTTGGAAATATGAACTTCTTTTGAAAAAAGAAGAGCAAGAAACAAAAAGGAGGAGGAAGAGAAGGAGGAAAACTTGCAAAACTGTCCCTGAATGCTTGCTCTAGAAAGCTTATGGAAGCGGTTTGTGGTAAGTCAAAATTTCCTCCAAATGTTTTCCCTTCTTTTTATATGAAATCAAATCTCAGAAAAGAATATTTTTCTCTCTTTTTTTTAAATAGAAGATATGTTAATAGGTTTCAATCTTATTTCTCAAAGGAGACCAACTTTTTTCCCCCTCATGGCATGAGAGCTTATGAAAAATAAAATTCCAACCACTTTCTCAGAGGTATTGTTGGGTAGGTGCTTATTTGCTATTAATATGACAAGCAGCAAGTTCTCTAATTCTCTTATTCTTCTTTTATCTAGGGTAAAATAAATGGAAAACATCAACATTGATGGAAAAATGTCTTGGCAGACTCTTCCTTATTGTCTCTCTGTCAGCATTTTAATATCATTCAGACTGAGTTCAAGAGGGTTGCTTTTTAATAAATGTAGGAGCATGTAAAAGCTTTTATAAATAAAACTAAGCCATCCTGCCTTTTGTCAGTTTGCTTAAGTTGTACAGAGCGTTCTTTTCCTTTGCTGCACTGATTACATTATTTCCTTTTATTTTTCTAGGCCCCAACTTCACAACGTACTAATGGATCAAACCTATTTCACAGCATGTAATACCTTGCATTATATAAGTGTTTGTTTACAAAGGCATTGCCTTAAAATAGAGCTGTGAGAAAAGATAGTGCAAAAGACCAATTCTATTACCTAATATCATTAGTGGAAAAATTTATTGTCACCGAAAGTAGTGTATTGCTGACAATAGGTTTGGCGAAGCCACATCTGTTTAGCCTAATGCTTAAGGAGCGGGATATGTGACAGGGAATGAGAATATGCCATTTGATTTGCAGCTATTACCTGACTTCAAAGACAATAGGTGGGTGCATAAAAAAAGGCAAACTATTATTACAGTGCAGTAACTGGACCTCATTTCAAAAAGCTGACACCCAGGTTTAAGCAGATGGGAGGATTGTGCATCACAGTAAACAATATTTTAATACATTCTCTTAATGTCAGGATTTCTCATTCTCAAATAAAATTGCTTAAAAAAACTGTTTGAAATGGCTTTCAAATGTCATTTTTAAATATGAATTTTCTTTTATTATTTTATAAAAATCAAATCAGATAATGTCTCCTCTCTCAAGCAGCTTTTCTTTCTAAATTATTTATTGGTATGTGATACAAAAGAATATTTAGGAATCACTCTATTTTGACAAACAATATGATTTTTTTCCGGATATGAAAGGTTTCTCAATGCTGATTAAATTGAGAGTCCCTTTGAGGTTTAAGTTTGTTTTAAAGGAATGTTTGATGATTTCAAGAAAAAATATAGTCTTATTAATAGAAAAATTATATGATTATAAGTACAACACTGATTAGGAGATAAATTCTCATTCTGGGAACCAACATTTGCCAAAGCTAGCACTTGTCATTCTCAATTAATTCCACCCTGGAATTGGCTACGATGTATAAATATGTCTTAATGGTAGAATGCTCTAGAAATAATACAGATAGTAAATTTATAAAATAATTCCTTTCAATTGCTCAGTTTACAACATTCAATCATTTGTTACACACATTCAACAGTTATTCCTAAGAGTAATTGTTACACATTTTTTAAATGGAAATAATCATAATAGTAATAACTCAAGTAATAATAAAAACAATAGTAATTTTATTATTTTAATTAAACAATAAAATTAAACTAAAAAGAAGACAGATCTATTTATGACATTATCCCCCTTAGTCTATACCCATAGTGGCAGTGGACAGACTAGATTTACACACCAAATTGTCACTCATTAATTAGTTGTCATGACCAGGCACTGTGTTAGATGATCTATGGGATACATAGAATGATAGGACATGGCCACTCAACAAAGATTATTTTTTTTTTATTTCTGCATATTTTGGGGGTACAAATGTCTAGGTTACATTGCCCTTGCCTGCCCCCCAGTTATCCAATAGGAAAAACAAAAATATAAAAAAGATACTTTAAACAAAAGTAATGTGCTCTGAGAGAGCAAAAATTCTTGGAAGCAGAACAGAAAGCATTCAATTACGACCGGAAAAGTTAGAAGAATTCCAGGCCTTAGAGGATGAGTAATCTGTAAATCACTGAAGAGATCAGAGAGAATTTAAAACAGAGATAATATCCAGAATGAAGGTACAGGTACGATATTGCATGGCATATTCTGGAAAATATGAGTCATCATTGTTAGGAGTGGTTATGATGTCTGGCTGGTGAGCGGGGGTGGCGGGGCGGGGGGGGATGACTGTAAAAGAATCCGGATACGTCAAGGCACCCTCACCTTAAGCTATTAATATGTGTTTTGAGTTAGATATCGAGTTAGTTTGAAACAATGTACACATGTACTTCACATTATCTATTGCTGACCAGAAAGAGGTATTTAAATATAATGAAACCAATGCAAATTTAGCATCTATTTCCCACCACATGCTAAACACTAATGTGCTCATCATTCATTGTCTGTTTTGATCCTCTCCATAACCTCAAAGAGTTTTGTTACTCCCATCTCACAGATGAGGAAACTGAGCGTTAAGGAGGTGGAATTACAGCACAGGACTGTCAGAGTCTGATATTAGACTGCCAGCAAAGGCAGAGTAGACTGGTGATTAAGCGTACAAAGTCTAGAGCCACACTGTTTAGGGCCAAAACCCTAAGCACGGTAAGCACCCTAAGCACCCACACATATAAGGTTTGTGACTTTGGGCAATGACTTAACATCTCTGTGATTCAGTTTCCCCTTCTAGTAGTGGAAATAATGATACAACCTATCTCCTAGGGTTGTATGAGGTACTACATGCAGAACACCTAGAATAATGCCTGGCACTTAGCGGGAACCATATAAAGGCTTGTTGCCGTATTGTTCTTGTACCCATTAAGATGAAGGAAAGAGCAGACCTGGGATCCAGAAGATTACAAATTACCTCTTCAAAGGAAAATAGGATTTGAAGGTGAATACATCCTCGCAATTGAAAATGTAACTTCTGAAAATGACACAGAACCTATTTTACATAATATAACGTATATATACACGTCATCCTCCCAAACTTCAAAATTCTGCATCAGTTTATCTCCATTTTGCAAAGAAATTTGAAGTTGAGAGAAGCCAGGTAGCTTGCTCAAGTTTCAACAGTTATAACACTAACAAAATTGGAAGTCAAATAGCAGGCTGCCTCTTTTTAACATCTGTGCAGTTTTTGCTAACATTCTACCAGCCTGTATCCGTTTGAGAGAGTCCTGCGGCTGCGGGGCAAGGGGCAGAGGTCAGAGAAGCCTCTGCAAACGGAGTTGCCAGTAAATTAAGTTTTAAAGGGTGAATAAGAACTGGAAAATCTTTTCAAAGACAGGGAGAGTTGGAAAGGAGGGAAGATGTCATGGGCAAAGAAATCCGAAAAAAAAGGTGCATTCAGGGAACAAAAAGCCCCGTTTTGTCGCTGAGCTCATGATGCTTATGAGGAAGGGAAAGGAGAAGCAGCAGAGGAGGCAAGCAGATGCCAAACCTTATGTGTCATTCTGTGGTTTTGATTTTCTTTTTCCCCTCAGAACTGGGGGAATCACTAAAGCTTTTTGAGCTGGAGAATGGCGTAATCAGATTTGAATTTGTAAGAGCCCGCTCTGGCAGAGGGACAGAAAGGGTTATGCCACAGGCAAGGAGACTGGTGAGAATGCAGTTAATGAGTGAAGGCACTGGCAAAAGAAAATTGAAGGGAAGACTGAGGTTGCAGAAATAGTGAGGTCTATTTTTTTTATTTTTAATTTTTATGGATATGTAACAATTATATAAATAAAAAATGTAAAAGGAAAATAAATTTCTATAGCAGCAAAGAATAAGAGAGATATTTAGGTCTAAAGATTCTTTAATTTTCCCGAAGGGCAGTGACTTCTTCAGGTCCTTCGTGGTGTCTGACTCCCTTGTGGTACCACGTAGGTCATTGTGTCCTAGCTAGGAGTGTCTTTCTGGAACAAAGATAATTTATATCATTTTCAAAACAGTTTCCTTAATTAGCTCAAGTTGCTTGTGTCACCCTTCACTATTTAATAGAATACTACTTTCAGTTTTTTTCTTTTTACGTTTGCAATTTAACAGAGACTGTCTGAAAACTATTCCTCTATCAGAAAAGTTTCTTCCTAAAGTTACAAGTAAAAACATTAAATTATGCCAGGGAAGGAACAACCATGCAAGGGAGAAAGATGTCTCATATTTTTGAAAGATCTCACATTTGAACTGGGATTTCTTTTTGCCAAAAATGTTGCATAGGCAGATACGCTGTCAAAATTTTAAGAGAAGATGTCCATCAAACAACTTTAAACTCATGTTGGGTTTCAGTAATGGATTATATTGTCTATAGTTGAACAAAAAGTCTTACAAATTTTCTATTTATCATATCAATTGCATCATTTTATTAATATTTAATTTTAAATTTAATGTTAAGTACTCATGTATTTAATGTCAACATTTTGATAAACTGTTAGGACTTTGTTACACATTTATTTATTTATTTATTTATTTATTTATTTATTTGTAGTATCCCAGCAAAATCAAAATACAGAGGTATCCCAGGCCTCCTTCAACGTCTAAGAGGACCTGCTTACACATTCATTCAGCATCTAAGCATTAATTACCATAAAGTGTTTTTAAGTGCTAAATATATTAATTTATTCATCACATTTAGTGTGGGCTAGTCATTGTTTACTGATTGAGGATAGATAAACATGGCCCCTGACTTTGTGTGGCTCAAAAGGTCGTAAGTTCCCTGTTTTCCAAACTGTTGGTCATGAGCCATCACTGAGCAATGAAATTAATCAAGTGGATCAGATGAACAATATGTTTTAAAAATCAAAATAGAGTAAAATAGAGTAGAAAATATCAGAGTGCCTCACATAAAGTAAGGATAGTCTTATTTCTTGATGATTTTGTTTCAGTTATATGGGGGAAGGTGCACTGAGTTGAGCAAAATACTATATATTTTCTTGAATGTCGTAATCTTAAAACATTTGCAAAGCACTTATATAAACTAATAAAATCAATGATAAAAATATGCAATTTTATTTTCAAAAGAGCTCAAAGCCAGTAGAAAAAAGGATATATAAAGAGGTAAATTGCAATATAGCGTGATGAAGAAGTGAAGCAGGCACTAAGAGTGGAGGGGCACGGACATTGGCTCAATCTCTTTCTTCAAGCAAAAAAGGATCTGACCCATTTTTTGTGTGTTTTTTTTTTTTTCCTTTACTTTTTCTTATCTTAAAACACAGGACTTTCAAAAAGTAATACTCTCAAGCTTGTGACTCTGAATGTCTATTATGCCCTGAACTGCATCCATTTTCTTCTGCAGGGTTGTTCTCACACATTTCAGCCTGCATTCCACCAGGGCCAATATTTGGAGAGTGTTGTCTTGGCCAGCAATGTAATCAGACGGATGAAATTTCAGAAGGCAGATACGCTGTACATACCCTGAGAGTCTCCCCTCTCCAAGCTGATAATTGTTCCTGGTTAAACGACTTTGGCGCTAACACATCTAGAGCCCACACTGCTCCCTTTGTTTTGTCAACTTCCAGGAATTTCAGGGTTTCAAGTTGTTTCTAAATGATCACTTAAATAATTTAAGTGTAGTTCAATTAATACTTAATTAATGCAAGCACAGACTCTCCTTTTTCTGTATTAGGCACTAGGATAGGCACCAAGTGAAAACCTAAATAGCCAAATAGATAGGGTTCTCTTTCTGAAAAAGTTTACAACCCTAGTAGCTTACATGTACATTAAGCACATAATATTATGCACAAATATATAATTATATGCTTTGAAATGAAGCACACAAGACTAAGAAAGAATAGACCAAATTTAAATTAGAGGTGGAATTCACAGAAGATCTCACTGTAGCTGCCATCTTTGGCTGAAACTGAGGATGCGCAGGAACAAGCATGGGGGTGTGGGATGAAGAGGTGGAGAAGAGAAAGGCCTCACTGGGAGAGAAATGAATGTCTGTGAAATATATGCAAAGGCCCTGAGGTAGAAACCAGTGCATTGGAGGAGCTGAAAAACTGGCTGTGATGGGAACAGTGAAAAGATTGAGGAGAATAACAATGGAAGATGTGACTGTAGCAGACAGGGACTAGGATGTTCAGGGCCTTTTGTACATGCTCAAAATTTGGGAATTTTTTCTTAGAGCAATGAGAAGTCATTAAAAGTCTTTAAACACACAAATTTGTGGAAACAGTCACAAAATATGAGATGCACCTGATATCTTTTCTTTACAGTAACTCATTACACAGATATTGGCTTGTGGCTATCCTTGGTCATATGTTTATATGTTCTTTTAGTTAAAAATGCACGAGACTTCATGTATGCATAAAATATACGAAGAAATCATTTAAAGAGATTATTTTACATCTCCCATGAATACTAATAAAACAATTTATAGTTAAGTAAATGGTGTTCAACTGAGAATACTGTATTTGCTTTGTTTCTTTACACTCATTGGCCCACTGATTATTATCGCTCGATGATGTATTGAAGGTGTCCTCCTTATCGTTTCCCTGTTGTTTTTTCCTACTCGAGGTGATTTCTAAATACCAAAGTGCACACCCAAAGAAAACGACTTTGCTTCATTGCCTATTCACATGTGTTTTTTTTCTGTTTTTCTCAAAAGTGATTTCCCTATAATTCTCTACAAAATAAGTTTGAATTTTTTCAACCTTCCTGTAATTTCTTCACAACTAACCTCAACAAACACTAATTTTATCAAAATTAATGGGAAATGGAAAACTCACTGAAACTGGAATAGTCTAATAGCAAAATCAAAGCCTACCAAGTATGCTTATCTCTGCAAGGTAGTTTGAGAAAAAAAGGCAGACAAAGGAGAACGACTGAAAGGTTGAATGATGTCAAAACTCTAGATAAATAAATGTTTTATGAAATAATGTCTAAACAACTCATAATCATGGAGGTAAAGACACTAAAGTACATGGTTATGTAGCCTAATTTCTTAATTTTCTTCAACACAGATTAGTGTAGTATCTTTCAGATACTATGGTTTTAGGATTAGAATAAAAAGAAAATTTGTGCATATACAGCGATGATTCTGATTGAGAAAACATATTTTATTACCTGAATTTTAATTTTTGAGATATTTACACAAATTTTAAAAGATAAAATATTGTCTTTGATTTCAAATTCTCAACTGTAAGAGGAATAAGTCCAAATCTTTCCACTAAGTCACCAGCTCTTTGTTTTACTTATAGCTGTGTCAGAAAGGAGAGTGAATTGAAAACATGTTTCTGAAAGGCTAAGTTTGCCCTTTGTGGATCTAAATTTCAGATATGCGGGAGCTGCATTCATGAGCAGCAGTGAAAGCTACAGCATTATGATGTCTAGAGAAAAAAAACTGGCCTCCTCCAGGGCTCCTCCATCATGGCAGCTCTAAACCAAAATTGACATTTCACAGAGACCACTGAGAGGCTGGAAAAGACCATACTCTGAAATTGTCCTCATAAATAAAGGTTAAGTGTATCAATATTTCGATGCTGAAATCCATATTAAACTCTATTATAGAAAGATGACCTGATCATAAAATTTATCAGATTAAAAATGAGTTCCACAGCTAATAAAAAGCATTTTAGCCACAGCAACATTTACCTTCTCTTTTTCTCTCACCTTTTTTTGTGACATGCTCTAAAAAGCCATGCTTCTACATGGCCATAACCTGCAGGGAAGAATCATTTCTTCCTCTCATAAAGCGGCCCAAAGGTAGAGATATTTTTTGTTACTTAGAAGAAAAAAAATATGTATATGCACACAAGAAATATGTAAAAGACGTGTGTGTATTCTTTAGATTGACATTTGCTTTTTTATTTGTTTACATCCAAAAACTTGATAGAGATACTCAAAACGTTTTAGAAATAATACTGTACTGAGAGCCTGAAGATTGGTTTTGAAGCCTAGCTATATCACAAGCTAATTTTGGGGCTCTGGCTTGACCAAGTCAATTCATTAAAAATGTAATCAGGTGGTATTAGTACTGTGTCAGGTTACATTTCCCTGAAATTGACAATTGAGTTCCACAATTAAAGATAAAATATATTCAGTTCCTCACATACCAACTGCAGACAGAACAATTATTATTGGAATTTATACATTCCCCAAAACCATGTTACCCCTTTTCAGATAATTAAGAGGAGTGCCCAAAGACACAAGCTCATATTTTGTGGAAGAGCAGACTTATTTTGCACAGAGAGGCCATTTTTTCCCCTTACTTCCCCATAGAGAAGATGAGGTTCTTTCGCCACAGAAAGTCAAGGATCAAAGACTTGAGAAAATAATAAACTTTGCAGGATTGGCTGCACATTTCCCCTCTTTCAGTGGGGAGGACACGATCTTATCTCATCCGATATTGATGATCAGTGGAGGAAAACATCCTGGAAAGTATGTTAGGGACAGAGAGAGTGGAATAGAACCACAGCACTCCACTATAAATCACTTAGCAGTTCCTAAGTGATTTAGAGGTTGAATCCTGGGCACCTTCCACCGGTCTGATGATTGACATTGGAGAATAACGGGATTGGAGGCTACAGCCGAGCCTTGGATGAACAGAACAGAGGAACAATATAATGTGGTATGATGAGGAATGTGGTATGATGCCACTAGCCAGGGCAAAAATAATGAATTTTTAAAACCCTAACATTTACTGATGTTTTATTATATGCTAGATTTGCAATTAGTTAATTCATTTAATCTTCACCCCTTTCACAAAAAAAAACTACTGAACAGGGAGAATCATCACTGACAGGTTTAAAATAAGTGAGGCACAGAGAAGTGACCTGATTTGTCCATGGTCACACGGCTAGTAAATGGCAGAGGTGGAGTCTAGCCCAGGCAGTCTCTCTCTTGAGATACGGTCAAACCATGCCAGACAAAGCCAATGACATTCTCCATTTTAAACCAGCCACACAACTAGATGGCAGTGGAGGGAACGTAGCAGAAACATTTTGGGTTAAGATTGAATTTCTTAAATGAATAGAATAAATGCTTATAAACAAAAAGTATCCGTTTTAGCACTTGTCGATATTTGAAAAGATGTAGAATTGGGATGAGAATTGTTATGCCTTTCTTCTACCTGTGAGGAAATGAAGATTCAGCAGATACAGTATTGGTATTTACTGGAAAAAATGAAGCCATTTCATGTTTATACTGCTAAGTTGGTATTCCTCAATAAACTGGTTCCAAATAGCTGTCTCCCTTTTAAAATGGGGCAGTTCAGGACATAGATTCTGGAGTCAGAAAACTGGGTTTGAAATTCAGTTAGGCGTTTCTACTTTCTTGCACTTTTGCCTTGGATAATTCAGATTCCACACTGGCAAAATGAGGATAATCATACCTATTTCTCAATATTGTCATGAGAACTAAATGAGATAGGTGTATGTATTAGTTAGGAGAGGCTATGCTGCTTAAACAGTAAGACCCACATTTCAGTGGCTAGAATGTTATACACTATTCATGTAAAATTCTTGGATGGGAATTCAAGGTCAGGTGAGTGGCTCTTCATCATGGCTTCCAGTGGTCATCTGGGAGCTAGGCTGACCAGAGCTGAAACAGTAAGAGGGAGAGAGAAAAAGGGTGAAAGATGGAGTGAGGGAAAGAGAGGGAGAAATGAGAAGCAAGGACACCTGGCAGGATTTTCTAGGCTGGGCCTGAACAGTGGAGAATCACTTCTACTTACATTTCTGTGAAGAGACCCTAGTCACATGACTTCCCACCTGCAGGAAATTCTGGGAAATATAATCTACGTGTCCAAAGAGTGAAAAGGACGCTGTGGATAGCTGTCAATTTTTGTCACATGTACATAAAATGCTTAGCAGAGTGCCTGGCCCAAATTGCATTCAATTTAGTTACCGTTGCTGTCTCTCAAAGCCCTAATGGGTTTAAAATTCTAAGAAGTAAGTGGAAAATTATTTTAATTAAACCATAGATAACCAAATTGCTTGTAAACAGCACACTTTGAGCATTATGATAAGTTTTACCCAAGCATAAGTACACACACACTGAAGGTAAGATGATAATTATTTCTAGAAAAATAGTAAAATTTTAACGCTATGTAATCTCCCTCTCCAAGAAATGGCAGAAACAGATACTAAAATTTGAAATCATGAAACAAACAAAAACCACCACGAGAAGGAAATTATTAGGAAGAATATAGCATTCACTTTTCAAAGCCCTTGTAATTTCTGCTTAATAAAGTACAGATGAGAAACAGCCTCACAAAGACTGAACATCAACATATACCTTTTTCTAAGTAATGACCTTTCCACAGTTCTATTTCTACCTTCTCAGGCTGCAGATCTCTGAGATGCTAACACTCACCTATATCCATTAACTCTCTCATTTTTGATCTGATATGAAAGATCTAACAGTATCCAGACAAATATTTAAAGGAATCAAGGGACATAGACTTATAGTATTTGGTAGCTAATATAGCAGTAGGATAGACTTCATTATGTTCACGGATAAGTTACCAGGGGAAAAAAAGAAAATAAGAAAAAAAAATCAATATAGAAAAAGCTGACGTAACATAAAAGAAGGGAAAAAAATAGCACTTGAGAGAGAGAAATTTTCTGTAGTATGTCCTTAGAGATTCCCATGAAGTTAAACAAAACGTGCACTTTATGAAGCTGGAGATAAAAGATTGGCTGACAATATATAGACCAAAATGAAAAGTTAGCTGTCAGATTTTGGGACGAAAGTTAAGGAAACAAAGAATCCTTTAGTAAAAGTGTAAATGGTATAAGAAGTAGGATTTGGAGAAAATGCTAAAAATGTAGATATGAACTCCTCTGGTTCTAGCTATGCAAGGATTTTGCCCAGTTGTGGGAGATAGAAAAATAATATCATAAATATTTTTCTGTAGCAACCTGGGCTTAAAGTTTCTGCACCATATCCTACAGGGCAGGGGCCTTCAAACTTTGATGACCATGACCTATAAGGAAAACATCATTTTACATCATGAACTAGTATACATACACATACAAGTACAAACACACAGACACAAAAATTCTTCGGAAACTATACTACGTACAATGCTCTCTGGTATTTTTCTCTTCTCTTCTAATTCATTTAAAATAAAGCTGATTGAAATACATTAATTTGATTTTCTGACCAACTAATGGGTTTGAAATACACTAAAACTAATAGTCCGAAACACACTGGTAAACATGGCTATGAATTTGCACCAAAAAAGAATAAATGCTGATTCCATGTTTTAAGTGTTTTGTTTTTTGTTTGGTTTTGTTCTGTCTTGTTGGTTCAAGTTTCCAGGTGATCCTTCCCTGTGCACCTAATCTATTTACTAAAAAGGCTCATCCTTTTCTTTAAGCTTTAAGAGGATTCCCCTGTGCAATGCTTAATGGGAATTTACCTAGGAAATGTTATTAAGGAGAGAGAGGCTGCGAATAAATTCCTCATCAGCTCAATCTGTATGCTTACTATGCTCCAGGGAACTCAATGAATTGAGATAACTAGACAAAGTGGTAGACCACAATGCCTACTGCAATTCAGCTGGAGGCTAGTGGCAGCTCGCTCCGCTCCCACCATCCCATCAACAGAGAGCAATGCCAGCTCCTCTCCAGATATTTCAAAGAGTAAAATTAGAGTGCTGCAGACAGCATAAGTAGCCTCATTCAGTAGAGTTTAAATTCCAGGATACCTCTAACTACTGGAACTTGAAGTAAATTTAGTGAGTCTTGATAGAATTTTAAAAAAATTAAATAGAATAAAACAAATATATGAGACCACTTTGCGGCTTCTAAGCATAATTCATAATTTTTTTCATTTACTTAAATGTATAACTGTCTAAATATGCATATCTGCGTGTACTCATCTGTGACATAAAATATCTTGCTCATATTATGTCACTGAGTAAAGACATTACAAACTGCTTGAATTATTGATTTGCCATTGCATTTAAGAGGAAGTAAAAAGGCTGAGAAACTGGTTTCTTAGTACAGGGGTCATAGAATTTCCATTTTATTATGATCGAGATAAAAAAAATTCACCTTATGATTCAGAAACATCCTCTCCCAAAAAAGGCAAACAAATTTATAATCATAATTACATTGCAAAAGAACTGAATCAGATTTATTACAAAAATACTGTGTAGCACTTCCATAACATAAAATAACAAAAATATAACAAATTTTAAACAATCAAAGAATTAAAACTATAGAAGACTAAAGACAGATACATTATATAAAACTACAGTGGTAATTAGAATTCTGTGCTGCATAAAGACCTTTTGGTCAACATCAGACAGCATATGTGAGTGGTTCCATTAAGATTATAATGGAGCTGAAATGTTCCCATCACCTAGTGACTCCTAGCCATTGCCACACAACACATTACTCACGTGCTTATGGTGCTACTGGTGTAAACAAACCCTATTGTGCTGCCAGTCATATAAAAGTTTAAAATATAAAAAATAAAAATGTTAAAAAAATGAAATAGCTCATAGAACAAAGATATAGAGAACATTTTTGTAAAATGTATTCGTGTTTTAAGCTAAGTATTATTACAGAAGAGCTAAAAAAGTCTTTTAAAAAATTAAAAAGTTTATGACATAAAAAGGTTATGATAAGCTAAGCTTCATTTATTATTTAAAAAGACTACTATGTTTTATAAATTTAGTATGGCAGAAGTGTACAGTGTTTATAAAATCTGCAGCAGTATACAGTAATGTCCTAGCCTTTCATGTTAACTCACCACACTCATTCACTGACTCACCAAGAGCAACTTCTAGTCCTGCAAGCTCCATTCATGGTTAGTACCCTATAGAGGTGTACCTTTTTAAAAATCATTTATACTGCATTTTTACTATACCTTTTCTATGTTTAGATACACAAATACTTGCCATTTTGTTACAGTTACCTACAGTATTCAATACAGAACATGCTGTACAAGTTTGTAGCTTAACAAAAATAGGCTATAGCATACAGCCTGGTTATGTAGTAGGCTATACCATCTAGGTTTGTGTAAATACGTGCTATGATCTTTCCGCAAAGACGAAATTACCTAATGACACATTTCTCAGAATACGTACCTGTTGTAAAGCTATGCATGAGTGTATTCTTGTTTTATGAGCAAGAACAAGTGGAACAGAAATAACATTTTTAAATTTTTTTAAACAACCTTAAGTGAAGAAAATATTTACTTTTACATTTATTTATCAGAATGGTAAAATTAACTGTTTTAAGGAACTTTTTACAAGTCAAAAGAAGAGCTATACTGATAACCATCACCTACACAGTTTCTGATGATTTAAATCCTTTAATCATTTTTTAAAATGGTACTTAGATGGGAAGAAAAATTGGACCAAATGATAATTAGAGAAATAGAGCTTTAGCTACGTTTCCACTGAAAACAGAATCTAAAATTTAATGTATGCATGTCAAATAATTAGGAAAAGGTTATTGAAATAAAAATAATGTGCATGTATAAAAAATGAAATGGGAAACAATGGAAAGAGTTGCGAATATGCAATGCTGACAAAATGAAATAAATTATTTTTTACACTATGTATAAAGGACATAATGTTTCCTACTGAAAAATCTTAATGTTGTTTACAAGAGAAATTTAAAGCAAATGGCTAAAATGCTTCAAAGTAAAGAGAAAAACCAGATGTTTATAAATAAAAACAGAAAGCAATAGAGAAAATGATTCCTTCCCACCCCTTTGAGTTTGAGGAAACTGCTTACTGCAAAGAAACACTCTTCCCATTTGATTTAGGACTTGGGATGACCTGATTGTTCACCTGTGACAAGGCCAGACACGGACTTCTAAATTCCCATTCTTTTTTTTTTTTTTTTTTTTTTTTTTTTTGAGACAGAGTCTCACTCTGTTGCCCGGGCTAGAGTGCCGTGGCGTCAGCCTAGCTCACAGCAACCTCAAACTCCTGGGCTCAAGCAATCCTTCTGCCTCAGCCTCCCAAATAGCTGGGACTACAGGCATGTGCCACAATGCCCGGCTAAATTTTTCTATGTATTTTTAGTTGTCCGATTAATTTTTTTCTGTTTTTGGTAGAGACGGGGTCTCGCTCTTGCTCAGGCTGGTCTCGAACTCCTGAGCTCAATCTGCCCGCCTCGGCCTCCCAGAGTGCTAGCATTACAGGCATGAGCCACGGCCCCCAGACTAAATTCCCATTCTTTGACTCCTAAGTGAGTAACTGAACATTCGACCCCACTGATGGATCTGAAAAAACACACCACTAACTTGACTTACCTACTGTTTGCCAGGCACCCCACCTTTCCACCAGCTAGGGACCTTGACAGTATTTTGAGCAATCATTGGAAAGCAGAACAACCCCTTCTTGATCTCTCCCAGAAATCAGCTGACCTCATGGAAAAACATTCCCGAACACACCTTACTCATCCCACATCACCCCACTTGCCATTCTTTCTTGTCGTATTTAGTCCTCTCTGTAAAAGATGAGCCCTTTCTGCCTAACCATTGAGATGCTTGCAGATCTTATATATGGAGAGTTCTTTGTAATACCCCTTGTTACAATCATCTTTTCAAATAAAGTCTCTCCTTCAGAGGTCCAGATTTGTTTTTATTTGACAAACATGTGACATTTTTTTCACAATACGTTTTTTTAAAAAACGGTAAAAACAAAAGAGAAATTGATACGAACACAAGTGTAATAGACAACTGAAAGGCACCTGTTTCCATCCTACAAATATCAAATAAGAGAAAAGTAAATAAGATTATAAGGGATCTGAAGGGTAATTAATAGAGCTTACTAACTAACTGTATTTCAAATTAAACCCATGGAATAACAACCAAAACTTTAGCAAAAAAGGAATAATTCTTCCATGATTTTTATAATGATTCGTGCACATAGATAAAAGTGATATAACCATAAAGAAATTAGAATTACTAAGAGAGTTAAACAATGTTATAGTTTAATATATATTATGTAGTATATGTATTATATGAAATACATAATATATATTTTAATATATGTTAAATATAGTATGCATATTTAATATACATACAACTATTAAAAAGATCCATTAAAGAGGATTTAAATAAATGGAATATAATACTCCCAGAAGAGAAAAGAGTGTTTTTATTGACATTTGCATTGTCCCTGAACTATAAAATGATCTCAATATGCATGAATTTCCAGAGATCTATTGTACTAATCACCTTAACCAATGTCGTTGCGGCTTCAAATATTGCAACTTCAAATGATCCCTAAATTTTTGTCACTGACAACAAAGATTTATTTTTCATTAACCTTATGTTTCTATTGCTAATTTGTTTCGTTACCCACACAAGCTCTATCTGGTCACAGAAGGTCCTATCACAGAGGGAGAAATGAGATAGTGAATCACGTGATCCTCTTACAGCATTTGCTCAGAAGTAGCAAATTTCACTTCCGTTCACAATTTATTAGCCAAAGCATCGCCATTCAGATATGACTTCAGTGAGGCGGGGAAGTATACAGCAACCCCAGGAGGACACAGAATATTTATAATTATTATCAAATAATATAATTGTGTGTGTGTACATATATATACATATATGTAGGTAGAGAGAGAGAGAAAGAGAAAGACATTAGGACTTTCATGTTCATGTGATAAAGAATGAATTTTTGTATAACTAATTCTTTTCAAACAGCAACCACAAATAAAAAGAAAAAAGGTATATTCTTTAATTTTTTTTTTTTTTTTTTTTTTTTTTTTTTTTTTTTTTTTTTTTTTTTTTTTTTTTTTTTTTTTTTTTTTTTTTTTTTTTTTTTTTTTTTTTTTTTTTTTTTTGAGACAGAGTCTCACTCTCTTGCCTGGGGCGAGTGCCGTGGCGTCAGCGTGGCTCACAGCAACCTCAAACTCCTGGGCTCGAGCAATCCTACTGTCTCAGCGTCCCGAGTAGCTGGGACTACAGGCATGCGCCACCATGCCCGGCTAATTTTTTCTATATATATTTTTAGCTGTCCAATTAATTTCTTTCTATTTTTTTGGTAGAGACGGGGTCTCGCTCTTGCTCAGGCTGGTCTCGAACTCCTGAGCTCAGGACGATCCGCCCGCCTCGGCCTCCCAGAGTGCTAGGATTACAGGTGTGAGCCACCGCGACCAGCCTATTCTTTAAATTTTTGTTTTGCTTCCTTTTAAAATAAGTTCAATTTTCACTAAGAAATCATAAAGGGCCTAGAAGTAAATTGCATGCGTTTATTCATGAGCTGAGGAATGTTTTTCTTGGTTTAATACAAAAATAGTAAACTCCCAGGAAAGACTAATAGATAGGGTGCCTAAAAAAATATGCATGTGTATATACATATACACGCATGCATGAATATGTACACACATGCATGAATACATACACACACGCTGATCTATTATGTGTGTGCACATATAAATATGTGTGTGTGTATATATAAATGAAAACAAATTGAAAGAAAAAAGTCTCAGAGAATAATTTGAAACCTACGTTTTGCCAAAGTGTTGATAGCTTTAATTAGCCCTTATATGTGTAAATTGTATATGACACAATTCCCGGGGACAAAATTTACTTTTACAATGCCTGTACATTTACATCTTGTATATTTGCAAATCTGACAATTTGCCAGCAAATTGAAGGCTGTGAGGCGTCCTGACAAAGAGGCTGCTTTTTCAAGTTCATACACTGCTGTTTGGGACAGGGTGTTGAGGGGATTGACGGTTGTTTCTGCCAGAGTAAAGAAAACAGCCAATTGTTATGTAGGGCACTTTTATACTTTGGTTTAGATCATTTGCCAGTTGAACTTATACAAATAATATCATGCGTTTTTGTTCAAGTGAATCTTCACAAATATCAGGCTCTGCTGGTCTCTGCGTCAAGGTCCCCAGCAACAGTAAGGCCACAGCCCAGCCTTTAACCATCTCAGAAAGCCTGCTGCCGTTTAACATCCTCATCTTAAATAAAAAGAAAAAAATCGTTTTCTTAATTTTTTTTTATGTCAGCATATTATGGGGCTACAAATGTTTAGGTTACATATATTGACTTTGCCCCACCTGAGTCAGAGCTTTAAGCATGTCCATCCTCAGAGCACCCTCTATGAAGTGATTGAATTCAATGTTACAATTACTAAAGGAATGCCAACAAAAAAGTGGGTTGCTATTTTATTGCTATCAAAATGAAAGATCAAAGATAAGGAAAATATTAGTACTGTCGTAGGGGCAGGAAATTGCTGATTTCCAACATCATTAATGCTTGTGTAAATTGAATTTTCTTCCTGAAAGAAATCTGTTAATGGTTCAAAATTTTTAAAAATATCATTTATCTCTGGGAATTCACCAAAAGGAAATACTATTAAGAGATATGAATGAGGTATTTGTGCAATAATTTTCATTACACTATTATTTTAATAGCAAAATATATAAACCTCATGACTAAAATAAATGTTTATTAAAGTGGAAAATTTTCAATGCATTCATAAATTTTAAAGGAGGTAAATACATGAATATAATTATATATTTTAATATACATAATATATTTCTATAATAGATAATGAGTCTATAGTCTATAACCTATTCCATATAATCTCTTATCTTTTACGCCTATCATATTATATATCCTATGAGATACAGGGTATATTACCTTAATATCCATGTAATATAATAAATAATATATAATGCATTATATATTATACAGAATTTATTATATTTGATTATATTATGTAGCATTTATTATATTTAACTTCTATTATGGACTGAATATTAATTTGTCCCCCAAATTCATATGCTGAAGCCCTAACCCCCACTGTGACTCTATTTGGAGATGGCACTTTAACAGAAATAAAGTTAAATTATGTTAAAAGGTTAGGACCCTGGTCAGATAGAATTAGTGTCCTTATTAGAATAGATACCAGAGAGCTCACTATCTCTTTCTGAGGGTACCCACCAAGGAAAGGCCATGTGAGCGCACAGCAGTATGACAGCCTTCTGCAAGCCAGGAAGAGAATGCTCACCAGGAAACAAATAGGCCAGCACTTTGATCTTGGACTTCCCAGCCTCCAGAACTATAAGAAATAAATTTCTGTTGTTTAAAGCCATCCAGGCTAAGGTAGTTTGTTCTAGCCGCCTGAGCAAACTAAGACAGTTTCTTCCAGATTTTCCAATTTTCTACATTTTTAATTTTTATAATGCTTTTTGGTTAAGCAGAACTTAGCAGCATTTCTTATGCTTTGGCAATGGTCTCAGAATACCAAATAAAAATAAACTGAACAATAAAGGCATGTGTTTTCTCAGTCGATAAGAAGTCAGTGCTCAGTTTAGCAGAAGGTTGATCCAATCTGCATCCAGTGAGTCAGTGATATTATCAAGGACCCAGTCTCCTCCCATCTTTCCCTGTCTGCTGCCCTAAGAAGATTGTTTAACTTTATGGTTAAAAGATGGCCATTGCAGTTTCTATGATCAAGTCTTTATTAGATATCACCCAAAACAGGAAGAACGCAGGTAGAAGGAAAAATCGTCTTTTGTGGTGTTAAATTAAATAAGCAGGAGGACATTACCCTGAGAGTGTCTTTGTACTTTTGAGTTCCTGCATAAAAACCACAACCTAATTTGGTATGTAAACCTAATTTAGGAGTACATTATTTGTAACAAATAGGCTTTAACCAATCACAAATAGCAGAGTTTCAGCCAATCACAGGCAGCCAACTGATCAGACCAGATCCAAATATGGCAAACACCCTATAACACCACGTGGAAATCAGGCAGACACCTAGCTGTAGCCAATCAGATGATCTTCCTATTTTGCTTTCATATTCGGCCCATAAAAACTTGCTGCTCACACTGCTCTCTGAACATTTTCTGGTTCTAAGTGCAGCGCAAGTCATGAATTATTCTTTGCTCAAATAAACTGTGTGGAATTTAATTTTCCTAAAGTTTTTCTTTTACAGTGGCCATAAATCGTGTCACATCCCACCTATAATAAGGCAATTATTGGCAATGGGGAATGAAATGTCCATGATTGTTTGACTAATAAGTATCTATACCCTAGTCTTGGCCACTGCCAAAAATGATATTCTATTGACAGAGAACAAAATTGAGGATCAGACTACATCATTATTTGAAGTGTAATGTAATATCATAAGGCATTATCAAATCTCGTTCACTGTCAGGATGGCTGCCAACAGAATAATGTCAGCACTTCAACAAACAAGACTTAGACTCAGACTTGGATGAGGGTTAAAACCAAGGGCGGGTTTTCCCATTATTGCATAATCAAAGTTCGATGAGAATGCTCCAAACATGCTAGTTTCTGCTCCCACCAGTCTAACTAGGGGACTGACAACCTACAGTGGCTGTGGTCCAGATCCTCCCTTGCAGGATTGAGTCATATTCCCCAGCTGCCAGGAGTATTTGTTCAAAAGAGTAATTATGTGGCAACATATTTTTTTCTCATGATTTCTCTATAATTGCCTCACTTCCAAATTATTAAAGAAATAGGGCATGTTCTTGGTACCATATCTGAGTAAAAAATAAATATTTTCCTGTTAGAATGAGGTTCATTTTCTAAAACAAAAACATTTAATGTTTTATGTAGTTTGATTTTATTAACGTAATCTGTCACCTCCAACAGTCATAACAGTCCTTCATGCGCATAAAAGCTTTGTGGAAAACACAGACAGGTGGCTGAGGCCCAGATACGGCAATGCCTAGAATAGGAAAAACAAAAGGGCCATGGAATATGTGGTAGGCAAAATAATTGTCCCTCAAAGTTTTGATGTCCACATCCTAATATCCAGAACCTGTGAATATGTTACCTTCTGTGGCAAGGAGAGATTACGGTAGTGGATGGAATGAAGGTTGATAAATCAGTTGATGAATGGATTATCTGAGCAAGCTCCATGTAATCACAATGCTCCCTTAAAGTGAAAGAGGGGGGCCAAAAAGGACATCAAAGTGTTGTAATGTGAAAAGATCTCAACCCACTTTTCCTGGCTTTGAAGTGGGAAGAAGGAAGCCAGGAGCCAGGAATGTGGGCTGCCTATAGAAGCTGCAAAGTGCAAAGAAACTATCCTCCTCTAGAGCCTCCAGAAACGAATGTAGCCATTCTACACCTTGATTTTAGCCCTGTGAGACATTTGGCCCACAGAATGGTAAAATAATAAATTTGTGTTGCCTTAAGTCACTATGTTTGTGGCGATTTATTACAGCAGCAATAGGAAACTAATACAGAAGGCTTGATGCAATTGCATTTGGGATTGCTCCCACAAGAACGTAAGGATCCAAGAATGTACAGAAATCCAGGAAGAGCACTAGATTGTCCACAGAATAGCAGCGGGGTAATTGAACGAACGTCATATAAATCTTAAAAGATTGGTCACCCTTATCGTAACCTTAACGTCTAGATTTAGCTGCAAAAGAAGATTCTACTTCTACTGTCAAGACTGTTGTTATTGTTACAGTTAGTACAATGCTTGATTTTAAACACTCATATTTGCATTTTACCCAATTGCATGTTACCCTGTAAAACCAATCTCCAGGTTGTAATTTCCCTTTGGCTATGTACTACATGAAGACCACAGCCCAGCTCAACTTCTAAAGCTGTGGTCCTCAAGCTGCAGTATGCTAAAAACAGATAGTGGCTACCCCGGGGATAAACAAAGCCATATCATCTTTATAAATAACTTAAAAAAATATCGGTTTTTCTGCAAGATCTCAGGGAAAGCACTTTTATTTTATTTGTTTTTTTTAAATTTTGACATTACAATTGGGTGACCAAAACTGCAGAAATCTACTTTTCTGGTTTAGCTAATCTTATCCTATTTTTTCTCGCAGATATACTCATATTTACACGTAATCAGCTACTGAATGATTGAGGACTTTTATGTTCTCCAAGAATCACGTGGCATCAGTGATATTAGTAGTGTAGTGTTGATTCAGCCAGAATGAATTACATTATTTTAGTTCACTGGTTGTCATAGTTAATTCTAGTTTCTAACCCCAATGAAATGATCTTATAAACAAGAGACTAAAACCACTGGATTTTTTTAGTTTATCATTTTATGAACCAGTGTTGTTATTTTTGTGATCTCAAAGCTGCATGCCTACACACATGCACACACATTGTCCACAAATCAGTTTAAAACCTTTTGACAATTGAGCTCTGTCAAACTTCCTATTAACACATAATTGAATATTCATTATTTCTCATAAATATTGAAAATATGTGTTGTATAATTTATTTTCTTTATACTTTTAAGAACATAGTATTCTTAAAATTATATTTAAAACCGAGATCACAGTTGAAAAATTAAAAATAGAAAGTTTAAGAAAATGGAGTGCAAAATCAATTTATTCAAATGAATGAGGGAAATTCAAAGCCTTATCGAATCATTGAGGGCAGTAGTAGGCATGCTGTGTCTCAAATGGAAGCATTGAACTTTACAATGAATCTCTAAGCTCTATCCCAACTATAGTTAGTAAATTAGTAGAAGCAATAGTCAATTTAAAGAGCATACGTTAGACATTTACCGATTATATATAGTTTATTATCAAGGAGATGCCACTCAGTTTAAAACAACGGAAGTGATAGTTTACAACTTCTGAGCTTGGTTGTCAAGAAATCCTACAGCTTTTATTCTACCTCTCTGGGAAATTTGCCCTGAGATCACCATATATAGAAGCCCTAACTTGCTTAATGGAGAATAAGGAGGCACATGAAGGAGAAGCAAGTTGACCCAGCTGGGACCCTTCAGAGCAACCACATGACAGCAAGCAGCAGCTTTAAGACACGAGTGAGGCCATCTTAGATTACTGAGCCCCTGTAAAGCCATTAAATCCACAGTTGCATAAATGATCCTAGGCAACAACCAGTAAAAGATTACCTTGCTGAACCAAACCCAAGCTGACCCTCTGAATTCTGATCAAAAATGGTTACGGTTTTAAGTTTCTATGTTTTGGAGTTGTGTTGTTTTGTTTTACAGCAGTATATAACTGATACGGAATGTTCATTACCTAGTGTGCATTCAAATCCTGAAGTCTTTTGATAAGACATGACGAATCTTATGAGAACACACTAAAATAAACCTACTGACATCTTTAACATTTAGCTTGGAAATCTCTTCAGTCAGATCCATGTGTTCATCAAAAGAATTGTCTATCTTCCAATTTACTACAGATAATAGTTTTGCCAATTTTTTTTCACAACTACGTAATGTAGATCACCAGTTTCCCAGCTTCTTTTAGCATTTTTCTCACTATTTTTCAAGTGTCCACTGACACTTTGTTTGCCGTGTCCCCAGCCTTTAAATTTTTCCAGCCTATTCCCACCATTCCTGCTTCAAAACCAACACCACTTGTTTGGAGTTTGCCTTATGACGCTATCCTATGTCTAAGTATTAATTTATGTATCAATTATCTATTGTTGCTTAATAAACCATTCCAAACTTTGACAATTAAAACAAACTAATTTTCTTACTATTCTGTCAGTAATTTTGGCTGGACTGAGCTGGACAGTTCTTCTGCTGGTCTTGCCTGTGTTGTCACACGCAGTGGCCATCACCTGGCACTTGACTGGGGCTGAATGGGTTATAATGGCTTCAGCCACACAATAGGCAGTGTCAACTGGGTACTTTTCCGCAAAAGCCAAAGGCTTTTAATGCTCCAATAGGCTAGACTAGACTTTCTGATGTAACATTCTCAGGGCTGCATTCAAGAAGAATAAAAGCAGAATTTGGATGCAACTTGAGCTGGTTCATTCTGACATAATCTACTAATCAAAGCTCATCATAAAACCAGTCCAGATTTAAAGAGTGATATAGTGGTTTAAATAAATGCTTCTCAAAATATATGTCCTTGTCCTAATACCCAAACCCTGTGAATGTCACCTTATTTGAAAAAAATGCCTTTGCAGATGCAATTAAATCTTGTGGTAAGACAATCCTGGATAACCCCAGCATACCCAAAATCCATTGACAGGTGTCCCTATGACAGACGGAAGAGGAGACTCAGAGAGGAGAAGAACCCCATTTGAAGACAGAGGAAGAAATTAGAGTCATGCAGCCACAGGGAATACTGACAAGTCAACAGAAGTTGGAAGAGGCAAGGAAGAGTCTCTTCAAAAGTCTTCATGGGGAGTATAGCCCTGCTAACAGCTTGATTTCAGACCTCTGGCCTCCAAAACTGTGAGTCAATAAACGTTTTGTTGTTTTAAGTCTCCAAATTTATAGTAATTTTTTACTGTGGCTATAGAAAACTGTCTCCACCTCCTGATGGGAGGTATAAGTAGCGAAGTCACTTTGCAAAGGGGAAGACTTCTGGAGCAGGAAGAATTATTGCAGACATATTCGAAAACAATTTATTCCACATATAAAATCATTGCTCTTGTGGTAATATTTCTAAGTCATTTATGTTAAAAATGGAGAGTTGAATGAATATAAGAGTTTTATTCAGTTAAAATGAGAGATTCCTTGCTTAGAAACAAATACATTTACAAGTTCAACTCAACATGCAAATTTTTTAAATGCTCAAATTTTCTTATTTATCAGTTCCATAATCTCCTAAGAAAAGCTTAATAGAAGAAAATCTGGTTAATGTTTTTGTTTTATAAACTAATCAGTTTTGCATAAAAAAGCACTGCTAAAAAAGAACTTATTTTAAAAAATTTGATAATGAATTTAAACAACTTCAAAAGATATACTTGAGCTATTGTTTGAAAGATAGTTCCTAACCTCATAGTTGCTATTTATATTTATATTTTTGTTTATATTTGTAATGATAGTCTCCAAAGAACAGTTAATTTACAAATTGCTTTATGGAAAAATAAACATTGAAGATATTGTAATTAATGTGTGTGAATTTTTTTAGCAAGCAAAACTACCTGTTACAAAAATAAAAATAAATGCTAGAACCTTGACAAAATGAAGCCAAATCTATGGGGAAACAAAGAATGTGAGTGGCATCTCAAAACAAATTTGTGGTAAACCTAGATTATTACCTGTGTTAATCACCAAGGAAGTCTCAAAAATACCGTTTTTTATTTATCTCATGGTGGTCAATGGAATGGTAAAATTCAAAATTTTATTAAAGAAAATCCTAGTGATTTCAATACTCATGTTTGAAACAAATTTATAATAAAGTAGAGCAAAGGTGACTTGTCATATTTTTTTTGAACCCAGAGCTAAATTCTTATTACCAATTTTATTTTTTTTTTGTTATAAAGAGAGAAAAAATAAGGAGACTGAAGTGACTTTAAAACTTGATTAATTTGCTCCAATGAGCAATGCTTTCCAAGTTGGGAAGTTTTGTGGCTGTGTTTCCGGTGTTTAATGCTACTAAAGAACAACTTCAAGGCAAAACTACAAATTTTATATGATGACCGACAATAAAATTATAAAACCCACAAAGTGTGAAACCTGGATGAGGAGAAATGATTACAGGAATTGTGATTTGATTTTGACTTTTAAATCATTTACTTGTGGTTTGAGTTACAGCTTTGATGGGAAGGTGAAGAATAGCATCACTGATTATTTTCTTTAATGAAATAACATGTAGGTGATTATTGCCTTGAGGCACTCAAAAGACTGACCCATGAATCAAAGACCCTCTTAGTCCACTGTATTGCAAACAGGTTTCCTTTTCCCCTTTCCTACCCTATTCCCCCAAAATAAAAGTTCCCCTAATGTTTCATTGTTCCATTTTGGGGTCAGTTTCTTATGTGGCACATTTTAGCAATGACCTAATCATTTTGAATGGGGGAAAATGCTGTTGCTTGTAGTTACACAAGTTAATGTAAGGCTAAGTTTTCAAAGTATTATGAAAACATAGCAATGAAAACAACTTGCTAGAATGATATCACTTGTTATAATCATAGTCTATTTTTTTCTCAGTTGACACATTAAATATAACAGCCAATCTTTCATTTACTATCAAAATAAGTAGAGACAAATTATTCCAAGTTATGTTCGTCAACACAGCTATATTGTTTTTATCAAACATCCGGGGACAAACTTCTGGCCTCATCTGTTCTATGAACAACCAGAAGTCTACTCTGAGGTTCTTTAGGATGTTTTATTTACATCAGTCTCATAAACTGGGGGAGAGGAATATTGCTAGTGAACATGATTATGGAAGGAAGTAGATCATTTCTGAAAATAACAGATCCCTTTCTCTAGCTTCTTTTATTTTCAAAATTTGTCTTGATAACTCACTTAATACAGCCCGTATGTGTGCCTACATATATAAAGATAGAGAGAGAGAGAGAGAGAGAGAGAGAGAGAGAGAGAGAGAGAGAGAGAGAAGCAATACGGTTAAAAACTCCCCCTCTGGGAACATCAAAGGCTAACCATGAATAAAAAATATGTACTTCCTTTTCCTAACCCCTCCTCCCTTCCATATTCTCACCATGTGGATAGCATATGCAGATCAAAATTAATTATCAGATAAAGTTGATTATTGTCTTAGTTCATTATCTGTTGCTATAACAGAATACCACAAACTGGAATATTTATAAATAAAAAGGATTTATTTGGCTTATGCTTCTGGAGGCTGGGAAGTCCAAGATCACAGGACTACAAAGAAGGCCAAACTCCCGCCTTCATCAGGATCCCACTCCCACAATAACTAACCTACTCCTGTGATAATGGCATTAATACAATCACAAAGGCAGAGCCTTTCGTGACCTGACCACTCATTAAAGGGCTTGCTTGCCAATACCATTACATTGGCATAAATTTTAACTTGAGTTTTGGAAGGGATATTCAAATCATAACAATGATATTATAGGAAGCTTGCTGATGATATTACAAAATCCAGTCTTTCTGAAGATTTCATGTGAGAAATATAATTCAACTTTTCCAATTACTGCTCAAGTCTTTCTGCTTTCTTTAAAACTCCCTGGATTTGAAGCTTAACTTTTATCAGTTAACTTAATGGCCTCATTAAACTTTCATTAACTTCCAGAAGGACACCTTCATATTCTTTATGTAGTTTATGACTTTACCTAGATTATAAGTACTGGTAGTGTGTTCATGCCTTCGAAACCTCATAAAGGGTCATGTTAAGATAAAGGCTCACTCTGTCCTTCATTTACTATTAAATTCTCCATAGGTAGATTGAAAGAATGGTATCTGCTGCATTTTGGGATAAATAAAACAACCATATTCACTTTATATCAGCTTATTCCTTTGCATTTTCCATTAAGTATTATATTTCAGGAAAAGTCAGAATTTTCTTAATATAAAGAGGAAAGATCCAGGTGGAAATGTCAAAATTATTTTTATTGAAGAGATAATCAACTCCTGGTGGCATTGCTGAAAATTGTCAAAATGTTTGTTTATTAATTCAACAAATAATAGTTTAAGATTATGTGACTTTCCAAAAAACATTATTCTTAAGAATGCTAACTAATCAAAGATGAGACAACCTAGGCTGCTGTCTTCTAAAAGTATATCAAAAAAATAGAGAAACTGGTATTTATAGTCAAATTTCAATTTATTAGAGCTGTTATCTTGTTGACATGTTACCTCTGTGGGCTTGATTCACATTCTCCAGATAAAGCCTCTCACCTTATCAATTTTTCCAGTCCTTTGAAGAATCTGCAGGTCAAAGATATAAAAATCAATGTTGTCTAATATGGTTTGATATTTTCAAGCATGCATATCTATGGTATGCATGGCATTTAAGGTAAGCTGATAAAATAATATTATAGTATTACTTGATTATTGTTTTCCACAGGTTCTAAACTAATTGTTCAAATAGTTAGGGTTTATCTACTTTTAGATAATTGACTTTATACAATGCAGGATCCCTTGATTCTTACATATATTTACAGTTTCATATATTTGGTGTATTTGTTTCATGCTTTGGCATGATGGAAGCACCAATCCATTTCCTTGCAATAGACATTGTTACACAATTTTCTAAAAATAAATCATATTAGTAAAACTCAAAGGAACTTTGACACTTCAACATGATGTATGCATTGTATGAGCTTTCAGTATGTCCTCTATAAATGTAAAGGCTTATTAAATGGGCTATTGTAAGATAAAAGAATCATGAAGTTTCATTTTGTTTATAGTTTTTAATTCAAATCTCCTTCAATTGTAAGTTTGTTCATTCATTCAACGAATATGTATTGTGTGCCTAACACATGTCAAGCACTCTTGTAGGGGTAAGAGATACACATTAAAACAAGCCAAAATCCCTGTTCTGATGGATTTTATACTCATAGGTGTTCGGAGGAGGGAGTATTAGATAGAAAAACTAGACATGTGAATAACTTGATGTTTCAGTTTTTGATATAAAATAAGGCATGTAAGGTAGATAGAGGTACCTGGGTGAGTGTTGCTAATTGATATAGGATGTTGGGGGAAGGAGGCCTCTCTGATAAGGTGACATTTAAGTAGAGATCTGAAGGAACTAAGAGAATGAGCCCCATGGATAGATAATCCTATCAAAGGGTATTCGGGCAGAGCTGGTGTAGTAATGTAAAAGGCCAGAAATAGGATCTTGCTTATCATTGTCAAGTGATAATAAGAAGACAGCATACCTAGGTCTAAAAAATAATTACTAATGTTTAAATTTATTGATAATGCTTTATATTTGAGGACATTTTAAGATTTACCAAACATTCGAATATATTCTTGTGTTGATTCTCACTACACACTTGTTATATCATTGAGAATTATTACCTCAATATTCTAAAGGAAGAAATAAGAAATTTAAGTCGTCCAAAGATTTTTGGGTTTTTTTGTTTGTTTGTTTTTTTAGCATATTATGGGGGTACAGATGATTAGGCTACCTATGACGCCCATGTCCCCCCTCCCCCAAGTCCGAGCTTCAAGTGTGTCCATCCCCCAGGAGGTGCGCATCACACTCATTGTTTGTGCATATGCCCGTCCCCTCCTCCCCGCTCCCCTACCCAACATCCAATAAATGTTATTCTTATATGTGCACTTAAGTGTTGATCAGTGAAACCAATTTGATGGTGAGTACAGGTGGTGCTTATTTTTCCATTCTTGGGATACCTCACTTAGTAGAATGCATTCCAGCTCTATCCAGGAAAATACAAGAGGTGCTATAGCACCATTGTTTCTTAAAGCTGAATAGTACTCCGTGGTATACATTTACCACAGTTTATTAATCCATTCATGTAGTGATGGACATTTGGGTTGTTTCCACATCTTTGCAATTGTGAATTGTGCTGCTATGAACATTCGAGTGCAGGTGTCTTTTTCATAGAGTGAGTTTTGTTCTTTTGGGTAGATGCCCACTAATGGTATTGGTGGATAAAATGGTAGTTCTACTGGTATCTCTTTAAGGTATCTCCATATTGCTTTCCACAGAGGTTGCACTAGTTTGCAGTCCCACCAGCAGTGTATGAGTGTTCTATCTCTCCACATCCATGCCAACATTTATTGTTTTGGGACTTTTTGATAAAGGCCAGTCTCACTGGAGATAAGTGATATCTCATCATGGTTTTGATTTGCATTTCCCTGATGATTAGAGATGTTGAGCATTTTTCCATATGTTTTTTGGACATTATTCTGTCTTCTTTTGAAAAGTTTCTGTTCATGTCTTTTGCCTACTTTTTTGATAGGGTTGTTTGATTTTTTCTTGCTGACTTTCCTGAGTTCTAAATAGATTCCAGTTATCACCCCTCTGTCGGATTTGTAGCAGGCGAAAATTTTCTCCTATTCTGTAGGTTGTCTGTTTGCTCTTGTGACAGTTTCTTTTGCTGTGCAGAAACTTTTTAATTTGATCAGGTCCCATTTATTTATTTTTGTTGTTACTGTAATTGCCTTTGGGGTCTTCTTCATAAATTCTTTGCCTAGGCCAATGTCTAGAAGAGTATTTCCTACATCTTCCTCTAGAATTCTAATAGTTTCACTCCTTAGGTTTAAATCTGTGACCCAGCATGAGTTTATTTTTGTGAGAGGTGAGAGGTGTGGATCCAGATTCAGTCTTCTACATGTGGCTATCCAGTTTTCCCAGCACCTAAAAATGATACAAGCCATATATGACAAAACCACAGCCAACATCATACTGAATGGGGAAAAATTGAAAGCATTCCCACTTAGAACTGGAACCAGACAAGGTTGCCCACTATCTCCACTTCCATTCAACATAGTGCTGGAAGTCCTGGCCACTGCAATCAGGCAAGAGAGTGGAATTAAAGGCATACAAATGGGAACAGAAGAGATCAAACTCTCACTATTTGCTGATGATATGATATTATATCTAGAAAACCCCAAGGATTCAACTAAGAGGCTACTGGAATTGATAAATGAATTCAGTAAAGTTTCAGGATACAAAATCAATACACACAAATCAGAGGGTTTCATGTATGCCGATAGCAGTCATACCGAGAACCAAATCAAAGACTCAATTCCCTTCACAATAGCAACAAAGAAAATAAAGTACCTAGGAATATATTTAACTAAGGAGGTAAAAGACCTCTACAGGGAGAACTATGAAACATTGAGGAAGGAAATGGCAGAAGACGTAAACAGATGGAAAACCATGCCATGCTCATGGGTCGGTAGAATCAACATTGTTAAAATGTCTATACTACTCAAAGTGATCTACAGATTCAATGCAATCCCTATTAAAATACCAACATCATTCTTCACAGATGTAGAAAAATCAATTTTATGCTTCGTATTGAACCAGAGAAGACCCCACATAGCAAAAACAATTCTAGGCAATAAAGACAAAATGGGAGGCATCAATTTACCAGACTTCAAACTCTATTACAAAGCTTTAATAATCAAATCAGCTTGGTACTGGCACAAAAACAGAGCCGTTGACCAGTGGAACAGAACTGAGAACCCAGATATAAAACCATCCTTACATAGCCATCTAATCTTTGACAAAGAAGACAAAAACATACACTGGAGAAAAGAATCTTTATTCAATAAATAGTGCTGAAGTCCAAAGATTTTAAAGAGCCTTGCTTCAATTCTGATAGCTTCTCAGTGGACAAGCTAGAACTCAATCCCAAATCCCCTGACTCCTGCACCATTTTTTCCATTATTTTACCTTATACATTACAGTTAGAGGAAAGGGGACCTTGATCATTCTCCAAAATATGAGTTTTTCAAGGAAAAATTCAATCTAATACTTGAGAATCTAGAAACAAAACGTGGAACAAAACCTGAATTTAAAAGGGCATGCCAAGAAGCAGCCATAGTGACCATCAGTTGAAATCTTCACATTTTGCCAAGGAAGAAACCAAAGCCAAGAGGTACATATTTACTGAAGCTTATAAGGCACTTGAACTTAAAATTATTTTTCTCCTAAGGAATAGCATAATCATTATTCTTAGATTAAAAATATTATCAACAGTCATTCAATAGTTGATTGACATGAGACTTTAAAATTATTTCAGTTCCAATACACAAGACATCTCAGAATGTTTATTTATCATTCTCTGAACAAAGGATGTGCAATACTCCCACAAATCCTTTATTCCTTTTATATCATCTACCTAGAATACATTTTCATTCTCTCCACCTGTAAAAGTCTTTGTTGTCTGAGATCTCATTTACAGTACCACTCTGCCAATCACTCCCTGACTCCTTCATATCAGTCTCATATAGGCCAGAACACCCCTAAAGCTTGTGATGAATTACCATTTTGCACCTAGAATATGCTCTTTTTTATTATCACTTATGTTTAATTAAATGTGTTTTAGCATCCAAAAACAAAACAAAACAAAAAATGATAAACTTTTACGGGTCATCTGTATTCCCGATCTCTTTATTTTATATACAACCATAAATACATATGCATATACATATATGAAAATGTATATATGTGGTAAATTATATAATTAGTTATAAAAATGGATGATATTGAAGATAAAAATATGATTTAAATCAAATTGACTGCTTATATAAAACTTGTGGTTTGTATGGACTCTCCAGTTTCCAAAATCTTCTAATTTTATTCTAATGTCCATTTTAAACCAAAGGTTTACCAATGTTTCTTTGGAGCTATGGGGTGGGGGAAGAAATTTGAAAGTATACTAGCTTTTAAACAATTTTAAATGATGCACACTATTTCACAGTAGGGAATGAGCATATTTATGGTGAGCATATTTAGTCATTCTACTAAAGAAGAAATTTGGGATGTTTCAAGGATCTTTTCTCATAGTAAGAATCAGACTTATACTCCTTGAAACTCTCTGAAAAATCTCCCTTATTAGTGAGCTAAGCATTAGTAGTTTTTGTTTTTTTTACCACTTGGACCCTTAGTCTCCCCAATTATATCCCAAGGGTTTAATAATCTGGTAAACAAAGGGAAAGCAGTTGGTGCTTAATCAAAAAATTCTTTAAATCACAAGAATTTTATATTACTTTATACATTCAAGGCACATCAACTGTTAAACCAAGTTATTTCTTAGAAATTGAAAATGAGTGATATAACCTAACCCATTTTTTTGTTGTTGTTTTTACCAAAAGAAGATTTCTGATAGCATATGCAAAGGTGAAGGTGATAATTTGAAACACAATGAAGCCAATGAAATGTGAAAATCATAGCAACCATACAGTCATGCTTTCTGACGATTAGTGAGTCACAAAGAGACATTAAGTTGTCTTTTATTGAAGAGCCTCCTCTTCACTTCAGTAACTCAGTACATGGGAATTAACTAGAAACTCAAGTATTCAGGTAAGCAAAACATTTTTGGTCTTAAGTATAAATGCAGAAGGCACAGATCCAAGGAGAAACACTAAGCTTAATATTGCCCAATGTTCATCACAGGAAGGGTATCCAAAAATAGCCATGAATCTGTTTCACAGGATAATTTTTTACCACTTAAAATACTGAGTCAGAGAGAAATCTGACATCATTGCTATCTCCCACTGCAATCATGGTCCTGAGCCAGGGAGCACCATGCATATAACACTAAATAAAGAAGGGACCAATTGATAAGGCAAAGCATCCACTAATCTTGGTATTTCCAATGACAGATTAAACCAGAGTGACAAAAGTTCTATCCTAAGAAAATAGAATAGAAGCCTAAAACACAGGTGGGATTTAGATAGGTCAAAATGTAGTGGAGGGATCTTAACCATGGATTGCTCATTCCTAACTGAATTTATGGCTCAAGATAGCATTTTAGTAATATAGGATCCTTCAGCCAATCAAATAAAATAAAATATAAAGAATTAAATGCAATGTTAAATAGTAGCCAAAAAGTATTTTGGGAATAAAAGCAAAACCATAGAGAAATTATAAACCGAATAGCATCACTTTTGTTCCCAAAGTATGGTGGATAAATAATCTAAAATTGGAAAGCACTGTTAATCACAAGGGTGTCTCAAATATGTTGTCCTCCATGTATAAGTTGTGGTAAATGAGCAACGCTATTTGATGAACAAAAGAAATCACTTAAAAAATAACCATTAGCTGTCTCAGGCATTCCTGTGAGAGTGCCCCAACACATACATCTGATATAGTATAATATCACTGATGTTATATTGTGGCTAACAATCCTAGGTTGTGCTACTTAAAAAATAATAAGAAGAAGAAGACTTTTCCAACATTTTCTTCTAGAATTCTTATAGTTTCATGCCTTAGGTTTTAGTGTGTTATCCATTGTGAGTTGATTTTTTGAGAGGTGAGAGGTGTGGATCCTGTTTTAGTCTTCTACATGTGGCTATGCAATTTTCACAGTGTCACTTATTGAATAAGGATTCTTTTCCCCAGGGCATGTTTTTGTCTGCTTTGTCAAAGATCAGATGGCTATATGAGGATGGTTTTATATCTGGGTTCTCAGCTCTGTTCCATTGGTCTATGTCTCTGTTCTTGTGCCAGTACCATGCTGTTTTATTTACTACAGCCTTGTATTATAGCTTGAAGTCTGGTAAATTGATGCCTCCTAATTTGTTCTTTTTGCTTAAGGTTGCTTTTGCTATCCGGGGTCTTCTCTGGTTCCATACAAAGCATAGAATTATTTTTCTAGATATGTGAAAAATGATATTGGCATTTTAATAGGGATTGCATTGAATCTGTAGATCACTTTGGGTAGTATAGACATATTAATAATGTTGATTCTGCCGACCCATATCATGGTATGGTTTTCCACCTGTTTACATCCTCTGCTTTTTTCTTCCTCAGTGTTTTGTAGTTCTCCCTGTAGAAGTCTTTCACCTCCTTAGTTAAATATATTCTTAGGTACTTTACTTTCTTTGTTGCTATTGTGAAGGGTAATGGATCTTTGATTTGGTTCTCAGTTTGACTGTTGTTCGCATATAGGAATGCTACTGATTTCTGTACATTGATTTTGTAACCTGAGACTTTGCTGAATTTGTTTATCAATTCCAGTAGTCTCACGGCAGAATCTTTGGGGTTTTCTAGATATAAGATCATATTGTCAGCAAAGAGCAATAGTTTGACCTCTTCTGCCTCCATATGGATATCCTTGATTTCCTTCTCTTGTCTCTTTCCTCTGGCTAGCACTTCCAGCAGTATGTTGAATAGAAGTCATGATAAACTCTTATAGATATCGGCCTAGGCAAAGAATTTATGAAGAAGACCCCAAAGGCAATCACAGCAATAATGAAAATGAATAAATGGGACCTGATCAAATCAAAAAGCTTCTACAAAGCCAAGGAAACTATCATGAGAGCAAACAGACAACCTACAGAATAGGAGAAAATATTTGAATGCTACACATCCGATAAAGGGCTGATAACTAGAATCTATAATATATAGAACTCAGGAAAATCAACAAGAAAAAAATCAAACAACCCCATTAAAAAGAGGGCAAAGCACAGGAGTAGAAACTTCAAAAGAAGACAAACTATGGCCAAAAAACATGAAAAAACTCTCAACATCTCTAATCATCAGAGAAATGTAAATCAAAACCACAATGAGATATCACTTAACTCCAATGAGAATGGCTTTTATTAAAAAGTCCCCAAACAACAAATGTTTGTTTGCATGTGGAGACATAAAAACACTCACACACTGCTGCTGATGGGACTGCAAGCTAGTATAAGCTTTATGGAAAGTAGTATGGAGATATTTCAAAGAACTAAAAGTAGAACTACCAATTGATCCAGCAATCCCACTACTGGACATCTACCCAGAGGAAAAAAAGATATTCTATAATGAAGACACCTGTACTCGAATGTTTATAGCAGCACAATCTACAAATACAAAGATGTGGAAACAACCCAAGTGTCCATCAATAGGTGAGTGGATTAATAAAATATGGTGTATGTATACCATGGAGTACTACTCAGTCATAAAAAATGATGAACTAATACTTCTTGTACCATCCTGGATGGAGCTGGAACCCATTTTCTAAGTGAAGTATCACAAGAATGGAAAAACGAGCACCACATTAACTCACCATTAAATTGGTACTAATTGATCAACATTTATGTGTACATATGAAAGTAGCATTCATATGGCATCAGGCAGATGGGAGGGGGAGGAAGGGATGGGTAAATTCACACCTAATGTATATGGTGCATGATGTATGGGGGTTGGACACTATTGTACCTCTGAGTTGGGTGGGGTGCAAAGGCAATGTATGTATCCAAAGTACTTGTTCCCCATAATATTCTGAAATTAAAAAAGGAAATAAATAAAAATTAAAAAAATAATAGCAATGGACATTATTTGAACTTTCGCTAGGCAATATACTATGCATTGCACACAAAATTATTCATTTAATCATCACAACCATATGAGGAGGTATTATTTACCCCATTTTTTAGATGGAAAAATGTAGCAAGAGGAAAAAAATAGGAGAGAAGACAAGGAAGAGAGAAAGCCAGAAAAATATTCAAAGATCCAAGCCAGCTGAAGTAATTTTTTTTAATGCTTCAGAGATGGTACATTACAAGAACCTTGTCTCACTTCCAAACTGCTCATAAAATATATCTCTAAATATAAATTTAATTTAGCTCTAGAAAGACTTTCATTTAAAGGCATTTACTAAAAAATGAGCCAAGTATTGATTTCTTCAAATAACTACTGGAAATTAAATATCTAGATCACAAAAGGAATAACCAATGATTGATATCAATATTTGTCAAAACATATTCATGAGGATTACTGTGCTTGGTCAAAACACCATGCCACTTTTTCACGATTTGACCATGTCACTTTTTCACGATGAGCACTTAACTGAACTCTTCACTTACCTCAGTTGATACTCAAGCTCAGTTTAAAGAAAGAAGCATCTATACCAGAGATCTAAAATCTTTTTAAAATTTTTGCATATTGCAGTTTGATATTTAGGCTATGTGTACATTTGGACTTTTCTGAAATTAAGGCAATAAGGTACTATTTTATATTTAGAAGGGAAAAAGTCTACTTGCAATGTTTCACAAGATTTATACCTGATGATAATTTCCCTGCCTTTCCTTTTTCTTTTATGCTTTTTGTGAAGAAAGTATATAGTCACATTTCCTTTAAAAAGGTCAGATTAAGCCAGTGACATATACTTGACCTACATATATTTTCTTCACTTTTGTGCATAATGCAAATATAAATAAAGATCATGAATTCTAAATGGATGTTTGGTAATATTTTGTCATCAAATTATTCTAAAAATACTATTCATTCAGAGGTACATTTCTCTGTGTCTTCCTACAGTTTAAAGAAATCTCTGTAATCACAAGACATTAAAAAACAAAATGACAATAAAAATCTTGTAACTGGGAAAATGGGTATTTATGGTTGAAACATTTGGAGAATTGATTATTTCTTTGTTATATAAAAACAGCTCTCATGTTTAGAGCTCACTTTCACATAATTCTGTGTTCTCCTGTTTTATCCTTTATTCTTAATTTCAATAGCTTTGTCATGTGCTTTGCTTTCATTTTATTTATTTATTTTTATTTTTAAAACTGGCTGCTGGAGCATTCTTACAGAATTGTCCAATGATCAAGACACCTAGATTATTTTAGTTTCCTGTTTATTTTTTTAGTACTCAAAATAATTACAAACTAAACAGAATATGTCTTAGGGTGACGTTATCACACTTGCTTGAATAAACTTGCCAATTATTTTCTACTTGCCCTGTACAACTTTACTTGTTCTTCTTTTTTTGTCTTTTTTTCCCCCCTCTGGGCTAGAAAATAACATGTATTTTATAAGTAAGAAAAATAAAGCCAGGAGCTTTTTTTCCCCCACGATGGATATCATATTAATTGAAACTGAGCCTACATTTCTTGTATATTATCTATTTAGTACCCATTAATATCTATCCCTCTTTTCTGGTTAGAGGTGAACCCCCCCTGAGATGCCCTCTAAGTATTTTTCAGTATCCTATTCTACGATGGAGAACAATTTGGAAGCCAAGAATTTTCCCCACTCTGAGTTCGCTTCCTGACTTTCATGAGTTCTATTAATCAAAAAAATACTTTTTTTTATTAATAGTTTGAGCAAGAAATCAATCTCAGAGAATGATTTCATTTTTTCTTAGATAAAGTGTTCTGACAGGAAGTAATTCTCAAATACTCACAAAATAACAGAGTTTTCCTGACTCACATTGAGTCACAAGGGTGGAGTTTTCCTTTTACCTACTTTGTTATATAGTACGCATATTGGAAACTCATTTCTGTTTAATGTGGTGTAAACTGGTCTCACTGGGAAGTATCTTCACTCAGACAGCTCTTCAATCTGTTTGTCTGCCTAGACAAGCTAATCTGATTGTAATCATGTTACTTATCTTTTAATTTCTTTTGAAGCTGATGTACATCAGAAGTGGCATTCAGCTGGGAACAACATAGGTAAAATTGATTTTTATCACATTTAAATGTTTCAGGATCTGGGCATGTGTTTTTTAGATATGCAATCTTAAACCACATTTGGGTGGGAGTCCAACAGAGAATCCACAGGCATAAACTCAAGGGTGAAATATAACAAGACTATAATAATGCCACCACAATTATGAGTACAGTCATGGTGATTTTGGTTCCCATTGATTTTTTTTTCCAGATTGAAATGGCCAGATAATCATTAACAAATGCACAAATATTTTATTATAGAACTAAAGAAGATATTGTTGTTGAAATAATGCCTGACTGCCTTCTTCCTCTTGAACTGGATTCACTTACAATATCAAAAACAAGTATTAGGGAAAATGTCCACAGTATCTTTTATTTCTGAACTGCATGTATGAAAGATATTGCTAAGAGCAGCAATTAATAGCCAAGTCATTTTAAAATAAAGCAAATCAGCTGCAAATTTTACTTGATAACCACTGGTTGAGCAGGAAAAAAATGAGAAATCATAGGAAGTGATAATAATTTTATTTCATTCATGATCTTGTACACACTCCCTGATCTGAAAAAGATATGAGAAAGCTTCAGTTTTGGGACACTGAATTAGGTAATCTTTCAAAGTCTCTTCTTCAGAAAGGGCAGGTACCTTGGGGCAATTAGAGAGAGATCCAGGACCGTGGTGACAATTGTCTGATGGCAGAAATCACAACGGATGGCTGAACATAAGGAGAGTGATCAATCATGGCATTGACTGGAGTAACTAAGATTGGAAATAAGTAAATGCCCATCATTAGAGAAATAGATAACTAGAATATGTAATATTAATGGAACAATTATCAAATACAGTGTATGCGGAGTGGGATAGACACACACATATGTGCACACAGAGCTTTTAAGGACAAAATAAAAAGTGAAAAAAGCAAGTCTTTTTATAATCCGTATTTTAAAAATACCACTTTTCAAACTAAAGTTGTTATAAATAAAAATTCATGTATTTAAAAGGATTAAAAACATACTAGAAGTATATATACTAACCTCTTGATGCGATTTGTCTCTGAAAATATAGGAAGGGATGTTTTAAAGAAAAAAAGATTATAAATATCATATTATATTTTGTGTTTTCTGTATTTTTATATGTATTTAGCAATGAAAAAAGAAAAGAAATAAAACATAATGAAGTAGATGATATGAAGGGAACCATATTTTCTATACAGGGGGCTCTGGACAGTTATGGCAGGGGAAAAACTGATGGATATGTGTTATGGAGAAATCAGTTACAAGAGGAAAAAATGAGTCCCACTCGCTCTAGGTGATTACAATATTTAGGACTCTTGGTTGCAAGGAATAGAAACATGTTCATGATAATAAGTGGAAAATATCTTAAAAATATAAACACATTTCACAGATAGTCTCAGGACAGTGCTGAGCCACAGGAAGAAATTTGAAACTCAGACGGCATCAGAATGTCTTCAACTTTGCCCATCCTTTGTGTCTCCCTCATTTTGCTCTATTTCCTCATATATCAGGCTCCGGTACCTAAGTGTCAACATGGTGGAAAACATGGCAAATGCCAGATCACAAACTTACGTGCTAGATATCTCAGTTCCAAGTTCCTTGTGAACAAACATGCATTCAAATTGGGTATTTTGTCCACCTTTGATTCAGTTAAATTCTGTCCCAAATAAGAAAAGAAAAGAATAGAAAAGGAGGGGTAGAGAGGTACAGTCATTGTAAAAAAAAAAATTAATAAAAAACAAAATGTTGGTCCCTTTGTAGCCATGTACTGAAGGACAAAGGAGCAGTTTTAAAGTAGGGGATTTTGTGTATTGTCTGAATAGACAAACCAGTGTGACCCACCGAATGACTAAATACAGTACATACCATTCTTTCTATTTTAAATGGGCACAAAAATTCTTGAAACCTGTTCTGTCACTACATCTTCAATATTTAGTGTTAATTCTAAAATAGAATTTATAATGCAGTTGTTAATGTCTATCCTTAAAGTCAATTAATAGGCATATAATTATTTAACATATGTTGCTAGTTAAGAAATTTTAGTTCATTCCAAGATTCTATGCCTTAGCCTTACTAAAATTGACAGAACTCTATTTAGTGAGGTGAGGGCCTGATTTTGAGTGTCCCATTTGATATATTTTTGTTGTTGTTTAAAATCCACCTTTGGGTTAATTCAATGAGAACAAGTAATAGCAAAATGTCATTTAAGGATTTTTGTCATTCTATTTAGAGATATTCTTTCAGTGGCTAGCAAAGTATTTTGTGCTTGGCTGAGAGAAGGATTATTTAAAATACACTAACTGTCCCAGATAAGCAGTTCAAAATTTGTGTAATTCATATCATCTTTTATTTTGATACATTTTGATTAATATAAATTAAAGATGCCTCAGTAACAAACAAAAAAGGTAAGAGTTTACCAAAAAAGTGTAAGCATAATGCATGACAAAGAATTTACAAATAAGATGTCATACTTTACATTTTTTGAACATGTATTTATGCTTAGACCTATACCCACCTAATAGTCACTTCTGTCCCCTGTTCATTCTTAAGGGTGCCAGACATGAAAATAGTAAATCATCAAGATCACTGAGCAAATTAATTACTTGTTATTGTTGTTTTTGTACTTTCTTTTGTTGGGTTTACATTTGTTACTAAAGATACAACTTGCTTTATTCTCATAACTACCTCTCTTGATTTCACAAAGCACTTCTAAAACCCCAAAATGACCAATGTAAGTATAAATTTGCCTAGTGGGAAGAAAGAATGGATGGAAAAAACATGCATTACTAGATTATTGTAAACTTGGGCATATTTAGAGATATATAGAAATATGGATGTCAAGAGTAAAATGGAGCCCCCATTAAAGCAGGCAGTAAATCTGAATAAACAGAAGAAGAAAAAGAGAATAGGGCATAGGGAATACATGAAGAGATAATGGTTAAGAATTTTCCCGTCTTAGAAATATTTTCACCCATGCATTTTGTATCCATGATAGTCAGTGAATCCCATGTGGGATTCATACAAAGAAAACTACACCCAGGCACATCATAGTTAAACTCCTATAAAGCAAAGATAAATAGAAAATTTGATGAGGACGTACATGAGACAGTTTTCTGTTGTTTATAACAGAATACCTGACAGTGGGTAATTTATAAAGAAAAGAAAATCGTTTCTTACAGTTACGGAGGCTGAGAAGTCCCAAATTGAGAAGCTGCCTCTGATGAGAGCATTCTTGCTTGTGGAGACTCTCTGAAGAGTCCTGAGGAGGCACAAGGTATCATATGCTGAGGGGGCCAAGCATGCTAACTGGCTTGCCCAGGTCCCTCTTCCTCTGATAAAGCCACCACTTCCACTCCCATGATAACCCATTAATCCAGTAACCCATTAATCTATTAATCCATGGATGGATTAATCCATTTATGAGGGCAAAGTCCTCATGACACTGCCACATGGGGGTTTAAATATCCATACAAGTTTTGGAGGAGACATTCAAACCATAGCAGCTGGCAAAGAAAAACACACATAACATACAGGAGAAAAACAGTGAAAGTCAAGGAAGAATTCTTAAGAGGAACAATTAAGGTCAGAGGGCAATGGTACAACATTTTTAAAGTGCATGAAAACAACTGCCAGTGTAAATATTCTTTAAAAATGAAAATAAAATAAAATAAAATCATTTTTAGACACTCAAAAGCTGAGAGATTCTGCTTCTAGCAGACTAACAATACTTCACTGCAAAATATGCTAATATTAGTTCATCATGCTAAAGGGAAATGGCACACAATAGAAGTCCGGACATTGAGAAAGGAATGAAAAAGGATGCGCAAAAACCTACCTGAAGGGTATAATGAATATTATACGGGTGATGAGCACACTTATAACACTGACTCAAGCATAACAAAATTGATACATGAAACCAAAAACATTATTTGTACTCTGGTAATATTTTGAAATTATTAAAAAAAAATAAAAGCACTAGGAAAAGTATTAATGTGAGTAAATAAAGCATATCTCTATTCCATTATGTTTATTTTTATAAATATGTTTGTATGTGCACATACATAAATAAGTGTGTGCATGTACATACACATATTTGTGTGTTGCTGTGTGTGTGTGTGTATATATATGTGATTTCTTAAATGATTAATAACTGTTTAAAGCAAAAGTTAAGGGCCATTATTATAGGTTTTAGCATATGTAGAAATAAAATATATAATGATATTATAGAAATACGTAACATCACAGTGGTAAACAATTATGCTGTGGAAAGTTTCTTATGAAGTAATTTATTATTATTATCATTTAAAGGTAGACTGTGATAAGTTAAATATTCATGTTATAGTCTCTAGAGTATCCACTAAAATATAACATAGCAAAATAGACATTAAAAACTTGGCCAGGTATGGTGGCTCACACCTGTAATTCTAACACTCTGGGAGGCCAAGGTGGGAGGACCCCTTGAGGTAAGGAGTTCCAGACTAGTCTGAGCAAGAGCAAAACCCACTCTTTACTAAAAATAGAAAAAATTAGCTGGGCGTGGTGGCATGTGCCTATAGTCCCAGCTACTTGGGAGGCTAAGGCAAGAGGAGTACTGCGTGAGCCGGAGTTTGAGGTTGCAGTGAGCTATGATGATGCCACTGCACTCTAGCAGGAGTGAGACTCTGCCTAAAAAAAAAAAAAAAAGCCATATTGGTATTAAGAAAAATTAAATTTCTAAAAAAAAAAAAAAACTATAAACAAAAAATAAAACAAATAGAATTCTTTAATGCAAAGCAAACTCCAGGTCCAGATGACTTTACTGGTAAGTACTATTAAACATTTAAGAAGGACATAATGCAAATTTTATTTAAAAATCCTTTAGAAAATAATGAAGGAAGGATTACTTCCCAACTCATTTTATGGGGCCAGCATCACTCTCATTGAAAATTAAAGACAGAAATACAAGAAAAAAAAGGGGGGAACACTATTCCTCAATAATCTATATATAATTCTTAACAGAAAATTACCAATTCAAATCCAGCAATTTATAAAGAGGATAATGTATCAAAATCAAGTGCGGCTTATTTTAGGAAAGCAAGACTGGTTAAACATATAAACCCAGTCACTGTATTTCACCACATTAACTGAATAAAGGAAAACCAAATATATGATCATTTATGATGCTGAAAATGCAGCTGGCAAACTTTAACACACAACATTAATAAAACATCTCAATAAAATATGAATATATGAATACATGAAAACTTCAATTGCATGAAATTCTTCTAAACAAACTTACAGCAAACATCGTTCTTATTTGTTTTAATTGGCAAATAATAATTGTCTACATTTATAGGGTACAAGACTTTTAAAAAGGAAATTCTGGTTTGCAGTCTCACCAACAGTGTATAAGTTTTCCTTTCTCTCTGCATCCATGCCAGCAACTATTCTGTTGGTACTTTTTGTCAAAAGCCATTGTCACTGGGGTAACATGATATCTCATTGTGGTTTTCATTTGCAGTTCCCTGATGATTAGTGAAGTTGAGCATTTTTGCATATGTTTATTGGCCATTAGTCAATCTTCTTTGGAAAAGCTTCTGTTTGTATCTTTTGCCCACTTTTTAATGGGGCTGTTTCATTTTTTTTCTTGCTGATTTGTTTGAGTTCTTTGTAAATTCTGGTGATTAGCCCCTTATCGGATGTATACCATGCAAATATTTTCTCCCATTCTGTAGGTTGTATAGTCACTCTGTTGATTGTTTCCTTGGCTGTACAGAAGATTTTAAACTTAATTAAGTCCTATTTATTAATTTTTGTTGCTATGACTGCCTTTCGGATCTTCTTCATAAATTTTTTGCCTAGGCCGATATCTAGAAGAATTTTTCCAGCCTCTTCTTCTAGAATTCTTATAGTTTCATGTCTTAGGTTTAAGTCTTTATCCATCATGAATTAGTTTTTGTGAGTGGTGAGAGGTGTGGATCCTGTTTCAGTCGTCTACATGTGGCTATCCAATCTTCCCAGCACCATTTATTGAATAGGGACTTTTGACTTTTGACTGCTTTGTCAAAGATCAGATGGCAGTATGTGGGCGGTTTTATATTTGGGGGTCTCTGTTCCGTTCCATTGGTCTATGTCTCTATTTTTGTGCCATTACCATGCTATTTTGGTTACTATAACCTTGTAGTATAGCTTGAAGTCTGGTAAAGTAATACCTCCAGATTTGTTCCTTTTGCTTAGAATTGGTTTGGCTATTCAGGCTCTTTTCTGGTTCCAAACAAAGCATAAAATTATTTTTTCTAAATCTGCAAAAAATGGCTTGCTATTTTGATGGGGATTGCATTAAATCTGCAAATCACTTGGGTAATATGGATATTTTAACAATGTTGATTCTGCCAATTCATGAATATGATATGTTTTTCCATTTGTTTATATCATCTACAAATTCCTTCCTCAGTGATTTGCCTATCTCTTTGTAGAGAACTTTCACCTCCTCAGTTAAATATATTGCCAAGTATTTTATTTTCTTTGTAGCAATTGTGAACGGTATTGAATCTTTGATTTAATATTTTCCTATTGTTGTTGTATAGGAATGCTACTGATTTGTGTACATTGATTTTGTAATCTGAGACTTTATTTAATTTATTTATCAATTCCAGGAGTCTCTTGGTAGAATCTTTGGGATTTTTCCAGATGTAAAGTCATACTGTCATTAAAGAGCAATAGTTTGACCTCTTCTTTCCCCATTTGGATACCCTTAATTTCTTTCTCTAGCCCAATTGCTCTGGCTAGAACTTCTAACACTATGTTGAACAGAAGTGGTGATGGCGAGCACCCTTGTTCCAGTTCTAAGTGGGAATGCTTTCAGTTTTTCTCCATTCAATGTGATGTTTGCTATGAGTTTGTCTTATATGGCTTTTATAATTTTGAGATATGTTCCATCTATGCCTATTTTGTTGAGAGTTTTTATCATAAAATGGTACTGAATTTTGTAGAATGCTAGTAAGACCTCTATGGATAATAGTGTGGATATTCCTCAAGGAATTTAAATTAGAATTACTGTGCGATCCAGCAATCCCACTGCTGGGTATTTACCCAACAGAAAAAAAGTCATTTTATCAAAAAGACACATGCACTTGAAGTTTATTGCATACAATTCACCATTACAAATATGTGGAACTACCCCAAGTGCCTATCAATTCATGAGTAGATTAATAAAGTATGGTATATGTATGCCATGGAGTATATTACTCAGCCATTAAAAAATGAATTAATACCTTTTGCAACAATGTGGATGGAACTGGAGACCATTCTCCTAAGTGAAGTATTGTAAGAATGGAAAAACAAACATCACAGGTACTCGGTATTAAATTTAAACTAACCAACCAGCACTCATGTGCACAGATGGTAGTAAAACTAAGCATAATTCAAGCAGGTGGGAGGGGGAAAAAGGGGGTGGGTGAAATCATACCTAATGGTTACAATGTACACTATCTTGGTGATGGCCACACTTAAAACTTTGACTCAACTAGTGCAAATGCAATCCATGTAACCAAAACATTTGTACCCCTATAATATTCTGAAATTAAAAAAAAAAAAAAGAAAGAAAAAGAAAATTCTGTCATTTGCAGCAACATCAATGGATCTGGAGTGTATTATGCTAAGTGGAATAAGCCAGTCATAGGATGATAAATACTGCATGATCACACTTATAGGTATTAATAGAGTCTGAAAAAGTTTATCTCACTGAAACTTAGAGTAGAAAAGTGGTTACCAGAGCCTGGGGAGCAGAGGGAGTTAGGTGAAATGGGGAAGTGATGTTCATCATCAAATGGTACCAAGTTTCAGTTAGACTGGAGGGATATACTTTAGTGTTCTATTGCACTGCAAACAGCATTTTTAAAAGGAAAAGGTAAAACTTTTTCCCTAAGAGTGAGAATATGATAATGATACGCAGATTTAACAATTCTATTCATCATTATACTGTAAGCCCTAGTCAGTGCATGAAGATAAGAAAAAGCATTAAAAAAAGACATCCAGGTTGGAACGGAAGAAGTAAAAATATCCTTTAATATAGATGACACAATTGGGTTCTTAAGAAACCTTAAGGAAAGAATAACAAAAACAAAATAAAACCACTAAAAAAATAAGGAAATTTACCAAAGTTGCAGGGAATATGATCAATACACAAAAATTAATTTTATATTTCTATGCAACATTAGTAAAATTAAAATTTATAAAATATTTACAATTGCATAAAAATTAAGAAATACTTACAGATAAAAATGCAATTGTAGGCCGGGTGTGGTGGCTCACGCCTGTAATCCTAGCACCCTGGGAGGCCAAGGTGGGCGGATCGTTTGAGCTCAGGAGTTCAAGACCAGCCTGAGCAAGAAGCGAGACCCCGTCTCTACTAAAAATAGAAAGAAATTAACTGGACAACTAAAATATATAGAAAAAATTAGCCGGGCATGGTGGCGCATGCCTGTAGTCCCAGCTACTCAGGAGGCTGGGGCAGAAGGATTGTTGAGCCCAGGAGTTTGAGGTTGCTGTGAGCTAGGCTGATGCCATGGCACTCTAGCCTGGGCAACAGAGTGAGACTCTGTCTCCAAAAATAATAATAATAATAATAATAATAATAATAATGCAATTGTAGAAAAGAAGCTGTATCCTGAAAAGTATAAATTGTTACTAAAATAATGAGTGACAACCTAAGAGAATGTATTAAGGAAATTGTATCGTGTTCTTGTATTGGAAGACTCAATACTGTCCTATTACTCCAAAGTGATCAATAGATCAATCCAATCACAATCAGAATCTACATAGGCATTTTTAGAAACAGAAATGATAAGCTGATTCTAAAATTTATTTAGAAATTTAAAATATTCAGAAGAGTCAAGACAGTCTTGGAAACAAAAAACAAATTACAAATATTTATATAACCTGATCTCAAGACTAGTTATAAAGCTACTATAAATCAAACCAGGATAGTATTAGCTTAAGCATAAACTTACAAGTCAATGGAACAGAATAGAAAGCCCAGACATAAGCCTGTACATATATTGCCAATTGATTTTCAACAAAGGCACTTACACAATTCATTGAAGAAAACAAAAGTTTTCTTTAACTTAAATGATGCTGGACCAAGTGGACATCCATTTATGGTATACATATTATTTAAAGAGATCATTATTTCATACTTCGTCTCCTATCCAAAATTAATTTGAGATGAATTGGAAACTTAAATATAAAAGCTAACATAAATTGCTAGGGGGAAAAAAGTGTAGGGGAATATCTTTGAACCTTAAGATAGTTAAGTATGTCTTAGTCAAGACAAAAATAGTACTAAATAAAAAAATAAATAAATTATAAATTGAACTTCAACAAAATTTAAAATTTCTGCTCATCAAAAGTCAATATTGGTAAAACTAAGCCACAAACTGATGGAAAATACAAGACAAATGAGTTGTATCCTGCATTTAAAAATAGCTCTTACACATTAACAATAACATTTTAAACAATACAATAAAAATTAGCTAAAGACTTGAACAGACGTTTGAAATAGAAGATCTACAGATATATTGAAAAGATCCTCAATATTATTAATCACAGTGTCTTAGTCCATTCATTGTTGCTATAAAGGAATACCTAAGGCTGGGTAATTTATAAAGAAGAGAGGTTCATTTGGCTTATGGTTTTGCAGACCGTACAAGAAGCACATGACACCAGCATCTGCTTCTGGTGAGGGCCTCAGGCTATTTCACGGCAAAAGGAGAGGCGGAGCTGGTATATGCAGAGATCACATGGTGAGAGCAGTGAGAGAGGAAGTAAGGGAGAGATGGAGGGAGGTCCAAGGCTATTTTTAACAACTGGTTCTTTGGTTCTTGCAGGAACTAATAGAAAAAGAACTCACTCACCACAACCCCTGAGGAAGGGCATTAATTTATTCATGATGGATCCACCCCCAAGATCCAAACACCTCCCAATCAAATTTCCACATGACATTTGAAGAAGATAAACATCCAAGCTATAGCAATCAGAAAAATGAACATTAAAACAGTAATGAGATATCACTTTTTTCTCGTTCAAATAGTTAAAATTAAAAAGTCAGAAAATACCAAATACTGGCAAGGATATAGATCATACTGGAACTCGCATACATTGCTAGCAGGGTATGTAAATGCCGCATATACTTTGTAGCACTGTTTCTGATTATGTAATCAGTTCCTGATACTGTTAAATAAATGTCTAACAGCATGGGAGGATAGATAAACAATTTGTGCTATAATCTTATCATGAAATACCACTAGGAATAAATGTTTTGTTGAGCGAAAGAAGTCAGAACTTAAGTGCTTCTTGGAGAATTGGAATTGACTATAAGGATGGGAATTGACAGGGAACTTCTGGGGATTATAGAAACATTTTGTATACTGTTTTGCATGGTGGCTATAAAAATTTAATAAATTCATTGAAATGAACACTAAAACTTGTGTAGTTTATTTTATATAAATTATACCTCAATGAAAAAAATCAAAGAAAAATTAAAACTTGTACATTTTGTCTTACATAAATTACACCTTGGTGGGGGGGAAAAACAGAAAGAAAAAAATGAAATTTACAACTAATTCAATTAAGTGTTTATTAAATGAACCTCAGCTGGGTCTAATGGTGATGGAGGTGAAATTAATGACAGCAACACAAAATTCATAATCTCTTCTCAAGCAACTGATATTTTAACTAGAAGAAAGAGAAAACATTATTTAACATTAAAAGTTAAATAATAATTTAAAATACCAACCTAAGTAATGGCACAATGCATGCTATGGTTAACTGTAATTCAAAGTTTTCTCTTCATCCTGAGAGCTGAGGATGAGAATGCTTTGAAACTGAAAGATCAAAAGACTTCTTGGAAGGGATATATTTGAGCTTGGCATTTTAACATTAGGTAAGATTTGGTGGGAGGAAACAAAGTGAAATAAAAATGATACTGTTGATGTCGTGACCTCTTTAATGTTTATTGCATTATCTTGGAACATGGTTGTATTACTTTCTGACCACTACCGTAACAAATTACCACAAGCATACTGTCTCAAGGCAAAGTAAATTTATTGTATTAAAGTTATGGAGTTATGGAAGTCAGAAGTCCATAATGTGTTTCATGGGCTAAAATCAAGGTGTTACAGCCTTGCATTCTTTCTGTAAGCTCCAGGAGAGAATCTGTTTCCTTGCCTTTTCCAGCTTCTAAAGGCCACGGGCACTACTTAGCTAATGCCCCTGTCTCCATCCTCAAAGGCAGCAGCGTGGGATCTTTAAATTTCTCTCTGGCCTTTAATCTCCTGCTTCTCTCACCTATAAGGAACCTTGTGATTACAGTAGGCCTACCCAGATAACCTACCTATCTCAAGCTCCTTCTACCTATCACACATGCAAAGTGCCTTTTGTCATGTAAAGTAACACATTCACAGATTTCCAGGATTAGGAAATAGACTCCTTGGCAGAGGTCATCTGTCAAAATCCACCCTCTGGCCCTCAGTGATTCATGTGTGTGCTACACTCAAAATACATTTACCCCATTCCAAGGTTCCTAAAAGTCTGAGTCCATGATAGCATCGACTCAAAGCCCACGATCTCATTAATTCAAAATTTCCAAATCTTACCTACATCATCTAAATTAGGTCTGAGTGAGTCTCTGGGAAGAATTCACTCAGGGGCACAGTTTCTTTCCATCTGTGAACCTGTGAAAATCAAGAAATGAATTATCTGCTCTCAAACTGCAGTAATGGGACAAACATATGATAACAATCATAAACCTGGATCTACCTCCATGACGGCTTACTCACATGACCAGCAAGTTGGTTCTGCCTATTCGAAGGAGGCCTCGGTTTCTCACATGTGAGTCTCTCAAAAGAGAGAAGCATGCTGAACATGCTTATGATGCTTAACATGATAGCTGGCTTCTCCCCGAGTGAGCAATCTAAGAAAGGAAGGCAAAAGTCACAATTTCTTTAGTTTTGTTCACATTCTATTGATCACATAGACATTTGCTTTGAGGAAGAAGACTGAGAATAAGTAGGCAGAAGACTTCATGAAAAGTGGAATATTATGGTATGTAAAACATTACACTAATGCTAATCCATTGAAAACATGCTCCATATCTAGTACCTAAGACCCTGATATAGTATTTATCAACTGTGTGTTTACAAAATTAATCTTACAACAGTGGGCACAGCTTCTAAAGAGTCCCTTCAACACATTCTTTATAAAAAAAATGCATTGTTTGCTTGGGAATTTAACCAGTCTTTCAAAACACCTCTTGGCTCTAAATTTATCATTGTGCAATCATAATCGAAAGGAAAAGTAAAAGGTCATCTAACCTCTTCTCTAAGCAGATTGTTAGGGTAGTATTCAAAATGAACAGATAATTCTTTGGATTTCTGTTTTAAATCTTGGCCATTTGCTGGAAGTAACAATGACCTGTGGTGATACCCTCAGGCTAAGGTTGTTCCTGTATTGTAACAAGTGTATTTATTTAGCTTTTTTTGGAAATATTAAGTAAAAGCAGGTGATGCATGGGATTGAGGCCCAGAATATTGTTGATTAAATAAAAACTCTTTTGCTTTGCTTGCATCCTCTAAGGGCTTATGATCTAATCTTAGCAATTTTCAGAAAAAAGATAAAAATAATAAAGGACAACTGTTGGCAACAGTCAGAAGATACAAATCTCATAATCTCTGGGATATTCATTCAACAGATATATATGTAGTATTTACTTTTCCTAATGTGCAACTGGATACTATGGAGGAAATGGAGGAGATAATATGAAGTCCTTAACCTGAAGGAAGTCACTGTGAAGGTTCATCGCTCTCTTGCTCTCTACATTCCCCATGACAAATCCTAGGCAGAAAAGAGTCAGAAGAGAATGAAAATGTCAGCTTCATTCATGGTCACCCAAATGCAGATGCCTCAGTAAAAGTGGATTAGGGGACAGACTTGGATGAATAACCACAGTGGGGTGGACACCATCTACCATTCTTCTAGTCTGGCCCTTTCCTCTCTCCAGCCCATTAATTCAAAACTGATTTCTCTCCATTTGCCCACATTTAGGCTAAATCTGACAAAAAGAATGTTTATCCAATACAACAGAAAAGACTGTTTATCCTTAGGGATTAATATGCATTTTATCTCCCTGTCTGACTATTTCAAGATAAAACTAGTGTTACCCACCAGCTTCTCCCAATGTGACAGCCTCTGGGTCTCCCTAAATAGTCCTGGGACATGTCAGCTTTACCTGGCATCTTCAGTATCTTTCATTAACACATCTCAGCCCTTGAGTCCTGCTAGTGGCACACATTGTGTCACTAAAATTTACAGCGAAACTATTAAACAAATCACTAGGAAGATTTTAGGGGGAGCCCGACACCTCATTCAGTATAACTTCATTATGAATAATTTATATCTAGTTAGAGAGAAAAAGAAAATGAATTATAATGCCACAGCTCCACAGAAACCTTTAGAGTGTGTATTAAAAAGTTGCTTTGAAACATAGAAAACATGAAATGGGAATGAATTAAACTGATATCATTTCATTTCACTAATGAGCAAATATTTAAACAACTTTATTTACCATCTGGATGGCTGCCAATAGGAAAGCTCCTTCAGTAAAGAGTTGCTATCCTCTTGCATATTAAAACTGTGTTTTTCACATATCTGTCTTCATGCAGGTTTTTGGTGAAAAATGTAAGTACATTAAAATAAGAGGATTAGAAGTCAAGCAACCTTAAAATATGTTAGCTTACATCATAGGCATATGAACTAATTAGATTACTGTAAAATTACTGAAGTCCATGTTAATATATAGGAGGAAGCTGACATAGGAAAAAGCAAGTTGAAATATTCTAATAACTTAAAAATATTATTATGAAATAACACATTTTTTTGTCTTGGTACATTGCTTCAAATAACACAGTTTGTAACAGTGCAGATAATTAATAGACCCAGGCAGTAACACTTTTATCTATAGCAAGATTTTCTTTGGTCCTAAGGTTACCATTGCCAACTGTTAACCAAAACAGAATTGTTGGTAAATACACACACTGGCATACACACGCAAATACACACATGATACACTCACACACTCACATAATTGGATTTGTTGGTTTTGGAAATCAGTAGTCTTTCATTCCACATTTTGTGATCACTGCCTATGAAAAGAATAGATGAATACATGTATAGTCAACACTTCCAAAAACATAATAAGGTATCAAAGATTCAGAAATAAGTATTAAAATGAAATTATACTTTTGAATCCTAGTGGTTCAAAAGTATTATTGGATCCTATAATCCAATTATACTTTTGAATCCTTGATCAAATGTGGTAGTCACTGTAAAGAGCTGTCATGTCACTACTTCCCTGTTAGCACTGGCTAAATGTTTTTGCTCTGCTATTTCAACAGTAAACTGCAGGCCTTTAGAGCCAGCAGGCTCTCCTCGAGGACTTGCTGATGTGTAGCAAAAATATTTCAGTGTGAAAAAACTACTCCCTAGTGCACTTGTTTGCAAACTGCTGAATTTCTAGATAACTCTAACTATATTTGAGGACTATTTTTGATAGCACAGATCTGGTGCTGAAATGCTTCTAAAGAATCAACACTTCTTTTTCTTTTCTTTCCTTTTCTTTCTTTTTTTTTTTTTTTTTTCACTCACAGCATGACAAACCCAGTAAAAACACAAAGCTGCTTGGGTAGCAATTTTTTATTTTGAACAGTAATTTGTTGTGCTGAACCCAGACCTCTCTGTTTCATGCTTACAAAACAGTAAAAGGCAGTCAAGTGAAATGCAAATTAATATGAAACTCAAATACTCTACTTAACAGCTTTCAACTTAGTAGACTCAATTGCCACAAGAATGTAAAGCAAAGCTTTAACACTGCTGTTAATTATGCTTTTCTTGCCAGAAACATTTTTTGCCATTACCTAGAAACTGTAAAGAATTGTTTTATTTCATCCAGAAATTTCTGTGTAATTTAATTACTGTTTATTTCTGTTTTATCCTCATCTGCTTTAGTTTGCATAAAATTCAGCAACTAAGCACATACTTTTCTTAATGGTTCTGTTGAGAGGTTCATCAAAGTGAAGTCCATTTAACCTCCATAACAAAGTCTAGTTAAAGTAAGACTAAAGATTTATTTTTGTATTGTTGTAATTTATGTAGATTAAATGAACTTTTAGTTTTGTGTTCTTTACTAGGGGGAATATGCTTTTGCATATCTAATTATGTCTATTTATACTAATAAACTTCTAACACATCAGAATTTAAATATGTTTATGCAAGTGAAATTAATATTATGAATAATTGAGATTGTTATATAATTTAGTGTTTACACTATAGCCATGCATTAAAAGAACTTTTACTATTTGTGTATGGGGTACCATATTACATGCTGGTGTTGAAAGGATGGACAAGATATTGTACTTTCTTTGTAGAATTCAATGTCTAGTGAGAGAACACATATTTAAACAAATAATTACAATGAAAAGTACAAAATATTATACCTGTTTTTCATAAAATTGACATATTTGGTTCTATCATCAAACTCTTAAAAGCCATATGCAATGTGTATTTTGATTCCTCTGGATAATAGGCCCATACAAGTCAGGATTCTAGTGAATGAGCTTTTGTTACTGTATTTTTCTATCACATTAAGTAGAGCATGAACTGTCCAATTCATCATCATTTCTACCACTCCCAATTGTCACACACAGTCCAGTGTGTGTGACACACACTGGCTCTTTGATCGCCAAAGTCATTTAAGTTTGAGACCCTAAAGTTATAGTGCTTTCAGTAAATGACATAAACTCTCATGTTGACTGTGTAAACTAAACCCAATTGGATTTCTGGCCCAAATATTCAATTACAGTACAATTGGATAACTGACAAATCTCCCCTTTACTTTTCAATGTGAGAACACATGCTGTCCTTCATACGCTAAAGTGACATTACTGACCTACCATCTGCCTTGAGAATTTTTCCTAGTGTTGTGAATACATTTTCACTGATCCATATACACCTGGTCCCTTTTGTGACAAGGAGCATCCATTTTGGAGACAGCTGGCCAGAGTTATGAGCATGTTGTGTGGTTGTGGAACAGGACACAGTTAACTGGCCCCAAATGGGGATTGAACTTTGGCCTCGTTAGTAATATACTATAATCAGTTGATCTCAATATTCACTAGCAGCTCTATTGAAAACCAACAGTATGTTTAGCCATTCACTGTGAATATGCTCTTTCTTATGTGTTTCAGACCAAAGATTCTCAATGATAAATATTCAATTTTCTCTTTTGTTCTCTCTAATTTCTAGTGAAAGAAGGTCTTGCTGCCTACCTTTTTCTCCACTAATGTTTCTTCTTTTTCAACTTGCTTTGAAATGCCCATATTTCTCTGGATCTTTTCCCATTCTAACCACCCATTTTATGTAGATGAAGGGGTAACTAGTGGTCATAACCTGGAGTATGTTCGTGTCACACAGTTTCAAAGAATGGGGCTGAGGCAATACAAAGCATTCACCGAGTGCTGAAAAGAGAGGCAAACTTTGAAGCGGAGCTTTTGCTTACCCAAAACTATTAATATCAATACAACCATCTCACTAAATTAATTTGATCCTCTAGGTAACATGAGGATGAGTTGGTTGTGGTAAGAAATACCAATGGTTTTCTACAGTAGCATAACCACCTTCAGTTTTATGCTCATAGACATTCAGAGCAGGAAAAATCCTTATGTACCTTTAGCCCACTGAAGCCCAAAGAGGCTAAAAACTTTTTTCAGTATTCCAAAAGCCAGGTAATGGCAGAGTTAAAATTTACATTAGTCAAGTTATAGGCTAAGCTGCTGAAACAGGGATCAAAATAGAGAGACTTAAATACATTCTCTTTCAAATAACAATACAGACGTATGGTCCAGTGTTGTCTGAGATGTTCTGCCATCTTTAACGTGTAGCATTCATTTCTGAGTCCAAGACAGACCCTTCAATTGTCATCAACTCCCAGGCAGTGGGATGGGAAAATAAAGGATTGCAGAGTGTATGATTGTTACCCATCACTCACACATTTCATTAGGCAGAATTTAGTCACATAGAGTATGTAGCTCTGTGCAAAAGAGTCTGAGGAATATATCCTGTAGCAGGGCACAATTTTTGCCCAACTCACATTTGGGGGTTATCTCTCTGTTATTAAAAGGATTAAGAAAACAATAGATATTGCTGGACATATAACAGTCTCTACCATAGTAGATTTCTAATATCTTGGTTACAAAGCCAGCAGTCTTTATAGCACAATAGCCTTACAATGTGATTAACTTATACATTGTTTAAAAACTATTATTATATTATGAAATTTTGGTATCAGAACACCATCTTTGTGGTTACCTTAGATGACCTTGCCTCAAAGCTTTTGTGATCTCTTCATACTATAATTCTGTTTGTGTGAGAAAAAATGAAAAAATTAATGTATACAATTCTTTAAAGCCATAGTTAATATTCAAGAGTCCAGTGTTTTCAACTAAGAAAATTAAATATGGGTACAGGCTTATTGATATGAATCTTAAGCCTTTATTGGATCAAATTACAGTATTATGACATTTGAAGCCAAGTAAAAGAATTTCTATATTTATTACAAAATTAACACATACCACAAAATGGTATTCAAAAGAATATTGTATGTCTTATTGAGCAATACTGGAAACAATTTAATTGCTCAAATAAATTTTTGAATAAAGGAATGAATAAATGAATAAATGAGTAAATGAGTGAACCAACATGTCCCTAGGAAGCATTTCATGTCATAGCTAATCTGTACAAGATTAAATATTTAAAAATTCCTTGTTGAATTAAATTTATATAATAAATTACCTGGGAGATGGTTACTGATTGCCTTTGTCTTTTACAACACTAAAAATAATTTTGTGTCCTCTCTAACTTTGCATTGAGTTTGGTAATTGGAATGCATATGACTCTACACAAGATCTGAAACTTGGCGTTTTGTTTTTTTGTCCAGCCATTTAAATGTCCCTAATTTTCATGTCAGAAGATTTGAGAGGAAATGATACACATGTCCTTCTAGCACATAACAAAATATCCTAAGACTTTTGCTATTTCTGCACCCAGGAGTATCAGTGATACATTTGCTGTATTTTTCCAAGTCTCCCAAAGGCATCTCTTTCCCTTTCCTTTCTTTTCCTTCAGTTCCTGTCCTCTGTCTCCCTAGCTTATAAAAACGTATCCCCAAGATTTCCCAGTGATGTGCTGTGGAAGTTCTTTTAAGAGATTCTTATTTTCTTTCTTAGTTTTTGGGTGGGAGTTAAAAAAGGACCGCTGGAGACAGTGGGATATACTATACTGTTGGCCTGACTATAAAGTCTATTACTATCTCTTTGTTTTTCGTTCTCTTTGAAAAGCTCTGGCCCACAGCCAGGCCTCTTACCAGCTGAGTAGCTGGCACCACACCCTTGGGAAGGAGGAATTCTTCTCTTTGAAGGGTTTAGCTGTCCCTGACCAGGCATTTCATGCAGAAGGATAGCTTTCCTGCTTCCTATAAATAAAATTTACTTTTAGAAGAACTGCATCTATTGTTTTAAAACTGTTGACAATCTTAAGATGTTATATGTAGGGATTTCAAAATACAGAAACGAGTTTTGAAAACACATACTATGCAATCTAGCGAGAGAACTAAGGATACATTAAAATATGTAACAGATGATTTTATTGTAAAATTTCTAAATCTAATAACATACTTCCTGTCTTTTACAAATTCAATTTTAAGAGCATTTCCAAGATCTGGTTGTAATAAAGTCCTTCATTAATGTTTGTGTCTACTAGCTCTAAGCTGGTGACATCAGTACCTCTCTGTTTCTTGAGTTTATATTTTAAAGCAAATTTAGAACTATAGGATTATTTTGCTTTTTATTTTGTTAATTGGCTGCAAATTTCAAGCATCTAAGTGAAAAATAAACTACAGAGCAATAGCATTTCTATTGATCTGTTTTTTGACACACATTTAAAGCATAGAAATGGAAATTAGTTTTATTAGAAAGGCATGCATAAATATATTAGCATTTTTTCATATAAACCAATTTTTCATGGCTCTATGAAATTGTGATATAAAATTTTTCTGAAGCCAAATTAGCAAAAATAGAACCAATCAAATTGTATTAATTAAATTTAAGGATGTAAATGTTCACAAATTTGCAAAATTAGTGAAACTTTTTTTTCTGAAATTCAAAAAAAAAGGAATCAAAGAAAGAAAAGGCATGGGATACCAGTTGGGAAAAGAAAAACATGAGAACTTCCTTGGGATATTTGAAGAGTTCTTCTATTGAGGGTCTTTTTTTTTTTTTTTTTCCTTTTTCCTTTTGAAACAGTATCTTGCTCTGTTGCCTGAACTAGAATGCAGTGGCCTCACCATAGCTCACTGGAACTTCAAACTCCTGGGCTCAAGTGATTCTACTGCCTCCCAAAATGTCAGGATAACAGGAGTGAGCCACCACGCCTGGTCGGGTCTTTTGAGGGGCCAAAAATAGAAGAAGGAGTAATAGGTGAAAATCACAGGAAAATGAATTACATTTTATTTTGAGGGCTTTCTATGAGTCATTGAGCAGGTGATCAGCTGCCTTATGAGATTGTGAGGATCCCAGTATCCCGAGACGTACCAAAAGATTGAGATTGCATTATTGCATTGAGGGTTAGCTAGACTGAATGAGGCCAACTCTATGCTAAAAAAAATGGTCACATAACCACATAAAAGGTCTGATTTGATGTTCACTTCAATATTACATCTATGCTGTTTATTATATTCTTTTTCCATTGGCCTGAAATCTTCCTCTTTAGCGATCTCCTTAAAAAACAATACTAAACTATAAGGGCATTCTTTCCCAGAAGGCTTAAAATGCATACTGTATGTGTAACCTAATGTGCCCTTCTAGGCCTAACCCGCTGTCATATTAGTATGTGCTAGATTGTCAGAACACCTTGTTGACATGGATAAAGATGATTTTCAGTAGGGATACTACTGAATACAGCAGGAGCCAGCAGTGGGACGTAAGAGCTAAAGTCCATGGATGAGAATACAGTCTTAGGAAGAGGTGTTCATTAATGCCCATTCATAGGGGATATGCCATTTACATTTTGTTGCATTGTATTTATTTTAGTTCTAGATATACTGTTAGATATATTTAATAACCACTGCCGGAGGATTCTTACAATAGTTTCCAGTTCTTTCCTGGCTGACTAACATTTATTTCTCTGTTATTTTACTGAAATACTGAACAAAGATAAAATCTTCCTTGGATTCTTGCAAGGTCAAGACCATTGACAGTAGTCTCTGTTCTGGATACAGAGTTTGGCTGGATACAAAGTCTTTAATTCACACTCTTTCTACTTAACTATTATATGGATTTTGTTTCACTGTCTTATTGGTTGAATTTTGCTGCAGGGAAATAGGCTAGCTTTAACATCTTTCTTTCTTTAAGTTCCTTTCTTTATTAGGGTGTGTCTTGATGGTGCCCATTCTAGGTCAATTATTTCTCACACATGGGCTATTCTAACAATACACTTGTAAAATTTTATTTTGTTTTTCCATCATCAGTTTTATCTTCACATATGCTTTTGTACCTTAAACATACTAATAGTTAAATAATATAATTATTAAATTACATAATATTTTTTTCTGATTTTCTTCCCTGGGTACCACAGTGTGTTTATGGTGAATCTCCTTTATTCATCTCCTATCATTATAGGTTTTTTTTTTCTCTCTGTTTATCTCTGACTTTCTGACTTCCATTCCCTTTACCTGTATTACGATTCTCCTTTATGCTCCTAAATCCATCTCCACTTTTGTTTTTATAATGATGTTGCTCATTTCTTATTATTCTTTCCCATTTTGACACTTCAGTTTCATCTCATGCTGTTATCTAGCATCACTTTCTTGCAGCTTTGTGTCTTTGCTGCTTGGTTTTCCTTCAAAGAGGTAATTGTTTCATTCATTTTTATAAATTCTTGGTGAAATATTAGTTTATAATTTTCACTTGCTTTTGTAAAACAATAAATTTTGGGGTGAGATGGTTTTGCCTTTGTAAAAGCTCTGCCTCTTGTTTCCAACTTCTTATATCTTTGTAATGATGCTGCGCTTACTACTTTTCCTAATACTTTTCATTGAACGAGTTGTCTTTTCCTCGACTAGCCCTTTTCCGAAGAATCCCATGGAGCAGGAGTCCCTATCCTTTTTGGCACCAGGGACCAGTTTCATGGAAGACAGTTTTTCCAGGGCCTTAGCAGGGGATGGTTTTGAGATGATTCAAGCACATTACGTTTATTGTTCAGTCAAACGTCTCTGCTAATGATAATCTGTACTCACAGCCACTCCCCAGTGCTAGCGTCACCATCTCAGCTCCACCTCGGATCCTCAGACATTAGATTCTCATAAGGAGTGTGCAACCTAGATCCCTCGCGTATGTAGTTTACAGTAGGGTTCATGGTCCTATGAGGATCTAATGCCACTGCTGATCTGACAGGAGACAGAGCTTATGCAGGGATGTGAGTGATGGGGATTGACTGTAAATACAGATGAAGCTTCTCTCACTCACCCGCTGTTCACCTCCTGCTGTGCAGCCCAGTTCCTAACAGGCCACAGACCAGTATTGGTCCTGGTCTGTGGCCGGCGGTTGGGGACTGCTGCCATGGAGAATATGAAAAGTATTCAATAGAACACCAGGGTCACCTTCCAGGCTTCACGAAACAAAGCTTCTTTTGGTTTGTAAAGGAAACAGCTTGCAAGCGTAACTTTGCTGTTTTTGTGTAGCACTGCCTCCTCTGTTCCTGTTATTTTGTGCCCACGAAGTCTCTTCCTGCTGACGGTCTGTACCTTAATTTCCACCACAATTATTGTCCGCGAGAGATTTAGTATTTTCACTTCATGATCATGCTCTCACCTTCGGGAAGTAGGTTTTGCTGGTATACTCTGAGATCCACCACCATTGGACCTCTCTCCACTATTCATGTGTTTAATTCACTTTTACTTCCTCTTGTTCAATTTTTTTGCCCTATTCAGCTGTTTTTAGTACACTTTACTGTTATTTTGAGGTCTGTAAATTATATATTTCTTCCAGTTTTGCTTAAAATATTTTTTTCCTTTTTAATTCCTTGATGATAATGTATACAGCTATGTTCTTTTAGGAAGTCCCTATATTGGTATTTTCATTGGAAAAATAGTTAACTATGGAGGATTGGGAGGAGTGAGAAGTAAATTTTGTCTTTTGGGTCTGAATCTCTCAAAATGGTAATAAGAAATGATCCAGACATGAAACTTTACACCTTTTTCAACTTTCGTTATGATCAGGCACAGACAGACATTGTTCTTGATGAATTAAAAGCTTATTTGAAAGAAAGACAGTAAATAATTAAAAAAACAACTATGGTATTTTTAAACAGTATTTTTTTCTTACCACTAAAAAAATGCATAGATGCTATGAAAGCCAAAGTTTCGCAAGTCTATTGTTGACACTTTTAACTTGATTGCAATGTAGTTTGAAAACTCATACAATTTGAAATTAAATTTTCAACAAGGCTCCACCATCTCTTCCTTTTTCTGTGTTCTGATTGCACCTGCAATTAACCAATTGCTTGCTCAAGAGGTTAATTAGTTGCAACTGCATTTTTGCACCTGCAATTTTGGTGACCTTTTGAAATCAACATGCATGCCTCTATTCACATATCTAACCTGCTAAGCGAACCAAATCGTAGATATTATCTACACTGTTAAAAGATGTTTTTTAGTGTTTTTAAGGTGAATCTGGAGGCAAATAATAGATGAGCTGTCAATGCTTTAATCAAAAGTTGAGTTCCTTTTAATCGTAAAATAAATAAAAGATGACATGTTTTCAAAAGAACAATCCTTACAAATAAATAAAAATAAGATATAAGGATCATTTTAAAGTGTTAGACACACTTACCTTAAGAATAGGAATGCTATTTCAGTGAAGGATAACATGCCTCCTGAATCTTAGAAATGATGTCCGTTTTTGTCTTTAGATGTCTTGTGGAAGGTTCAAAGGTTGTATTTAAAAGATGTTCTCTATGCAGACTGAATGGTCACCTCCATAAGAGAGAAGAATAATTGGGGCTCCTGGACCCTTGAGATTTTTATCTTTTGTCAAGTGATGTCTAAGTTCATGTCCTGGTAATTTGAAATGAAGTCAAACAGACAAACCACTTAACCTGAGATGAAAATTAATGGTTGGAAATGAATTAACTCCCTAAATATTTAATTACTTATAAAAGTCAGTGGTCAAGACTGAAGATAATCTTTTGACACACTACCTCAGCAAGGCATTTCCTGACTAAAATTTTTGATTTTTAGGAAATATTTATGAGAAAGTAAAATATAAATATATTAAGTTAAATGACAACCTTAATTTGTTCTGAGAATACTTGAATCTATGGCCCCTGTTCTGTCTCAAAATTCTTTTTAAAAAGTGTTCTTTATTAGACGCTGAAATCCCACCAGCATAGAACAAAGAAAAATATTAGCTGGTTGAGATCTTGAGAACTTCAGAAGCAATTAACCAACCAAAACTGACTGAAAGTGTTGTCAACTGGGAGGCCAGATAGATTTGCTTGTACATTTCCTGTGTCTGTTATTCTCATTTACGAAGTTGTGTTTGCAGAGAGGGGAAGATCAATTTATTACAAGTTGTTCTATCATCCTTCCTGTTTCTGAATTTGTGAGATCTATGGCCCCTGACCACAAATTGTGTCTGCTGAATTATACTTAGGTGGTATGCTATTGTCCAGATTAAAAGAATTCACAAGAAATTACTGCTGAGAAATGTGGCCATGAATTAGCGAAACTATGATTCATTGGGTTATACATTATTCTTTTCATCAGCACCCTCAGAGAAAATGCTTCTGGACTTTTCCAGAGTAGTTTCCTGTGTTTCCTGTGAGCTAGAAGTTCATTTTTGTCTTATGGATATTATGCTTGTCTTGACTTGATCTATTTTCCTCTTCTGGTGATTGCCAAGAACCTTAAAGCCAACATCATGATCTTTCAAACAAAAAGAGATTAGCATATTGATTTGTACTTTATGTCTTCTCCATTTTATTCCCCTGCATTCATTTTCTCTTTCCTCTTCATTTTCCTTATTTATTTATGAGATGTGGAAGGATATAATAATTCCCCCAAAAAATCAGATACATCTTTAAAATCAATCAACAAAGCATTAACTGTGATTTATTAATGTTCTAACATTTTTAGAGGCAAATAGACAATTAAGCCAGTATGAAGAAAGATGACTATTTCTTTGTGAGCCTCCTGCTTCCTCATGCAAGGAAAATATATGTGTGTGCGTGTGTGCATGTGTGTGTGTGCGTGTGTGTATGTGTGTAGATCTATGTGGCAGTTATAATAGTTGCTGATACACCACTTCCCTGCTAACAGAATCTTGATTGTTTAAAGGCATCCAGCAGCAATCCTTTGACGTCACCTAAAGTGGGCCTAAAACATCTTGTTTAGGGAGTGGTCATCCATTTCTCATGAAAGATCAAAAGGAGAATTCTGCTAAAGGTTTATATGGAAAGATAATTTCACAAAGAGGAAAGCTGCTTGAGGAGTTTTCTCACTGCCATCGCTTATATCCCTGCCTTAGAATGAGGTCTTTATTTCTGGAGCTGCAGCAGCAATCTTGTAACCAAGAGACGACAAACCTAAGATGAAAAGGCCAAAATTTCAAGGATTGTTGAGTAGAAAGTTGGAAAAATCCTGGGTTCTTTATAAAGAAAAAATATTTTTCTTGGTATTTATGTTTTCTTTTAAAAATATTGCTTGCAATTGAAAGTGCTTCTAATGACATAGTCTTAGAAGACAAGGGTTAGGAATGTTTGCTAGCCTAGCCAATTTTCCCTAGTGATTGGTTACAGAAGAAAGCATTAGCTCTTCTCTTGTCACAATGCTGAAGTTCATTAACTTTTCCTGTATGATAACTAGTCTGACAACTTTCTTTCTTTGCCTTTATTGATACCTGTCACAAAAGATTTATCGGGAAAATCATACCAACAAGTATTTTTACTTTCCTATTATCATTTTTAATCTTCTGAATAAGATAAAATTTTTATTATCTTCATCAACTAATACTATGGCTGTCTTTCCAAAATTGATGTTTTGGATGCAGATGTCTTTGTATTTTTCAGGTAGGCTTCTTTAATTTAAATTTGAAATATACAATGGAAGGCCCTTTTTCAATTAACACACACTATAATTTAATACTTCAGAAGGAAAACCTGGTACTTATTGCAGTAATTTTGGATTAGAAATGGGATGACATATAGAGAAATAACAAAAGGAAAACCTATAGAGAATTTCAGAACCTCTCTTTAAAAATCAAAAGGAAAGTAAATTTATAAATGCCAGTAACATAACAAATATTACAAGCTATTTGTAAAAAGAATATATAATAAAATACAGAACCATGAATAAGAATGTGACATTAAACAATGAAACAGAAAAATTCAGAGAAGTAATAGCTTATAGATAATATTTAGAAAGATTTACCATTTGTCTAACACTATGTCAAAAAGCTTTCATATAGGGTTTCATGTAAATCTTCCAATGAGCCTACCAACTGGATTATATTATTATCTCCATTTTCAACCATTTTCAAGGGAGAAAACTGAGCCCTGGAGAGATTCAGCAACTTATAGTTACACAGATAAAAGTTGAAGCCAGGATTGACTCACATCTTAGAATAATTTTAAAGCCTATACTTACAACAACAATATTATAGTGTCTTGCACTAAATATATTAGTACAGCAGTATATATTCCTATGTAGCTCATGTCTGCGTTTTTGTATAGCATACATTTGTATATATATCTATGCCCAAAATTCTTTTCCCCCAATACCTCAGAGATTTTAAAGCCAAAGTCAAACATTATAATTTGAGTATTCATGTAATACAAAATTTTATCATTGTACATATTAGCCAAACTGTTTTCAGCAACCATTTTGATTTCTACTCCTCGATTAATGTTAATCACAGTGATTATGCTAATCTAAGTTGTAAACACTATACAAGAAATAACAAGGAGAATCATTTTAGACAGAACAGCCAAAACAAGATCCTGCGTAGACACAAATACTTGAATTGTAAATAATTTGAATCAGGTCAGATGCTGAATAAACAGCAAACTTATTTAAATATCCAAGAGCAGACAGAATTTTCTATTTATAATGATACTGTATAGTTTTGTTTTATTTTGTTTTGTTTTGTTTTGAGACAGGGTCTTACTCTGTTGCCCAAACTGGAGGCAGTGGCATCATCATAGCTCACTGCAACCTCGAACACCTGGGCTCAAGGAGTTGACGCTCCTGCCTCAACCTACTGAGTAGCTGGGACTACAGGCATGCACTACCATGCTCTGCTAATTTATTTATTTATTTATTTATTTATTTTTGCGGAGATAGGTGTTGCCCAGGCTGGTCTTGAACTCCTGGCCTCAAGTATCCTAGCTCCTCAGTCTCCCAAAGTGCTGGGATTACAGGCATGAGCCACCACACCAGGGTTCACTATAGTATTTATCTCTTGATATTTATGATTTCACATCATTTGTGCCCTTTATGTACCTCTGCATTGTTCTGAAAGAATTAATCCAAAAAATGATAACAGTTTTGTCTAAACAGACACATTCTAGTTGACTTCTACCAACAATACTGTCATAATTCATTATGTAATGCAATGCAGGATGATGATAAACACCACACAGATAACCCTTAGGGGCTAAAAAGGTGACTCTCTACTAGTGTTTGGTAGCAAAAGGCAGCTGAGAGAAAATTGAAGCCTGAAGAAAGCATACCCTCCTACATATATTTATCAAAATATCCACCTATGTTTAGAACCAATTTGAAGAAGTTAATAAAATCTCTACAATGAAAATATGTGACTATAATTAAAGCCCATGTTATCCAATCTGTTCACACACCATTTGCAACCCTTTTAAGCTCACCCATCAAGGACACAGCATACATGCAGCCCAGAAACTTTAGGCTTGATTGTAAAGGACTGTTTCCTTGCACAAGAACACAAGTTGTCAAAACAAAGAGACAACTTGTCTTTATTTCAACTTTTGATATTTTGTCTGTCATGAATTTTTTGCTTTAATTTTGATTTGCTTAGTACATTGCTTTAAAATATTCTTAATCTTAACTGCTGAATGTTTTGGACCCCTTACATTTGTACCTGAGGTAAGTACCACACACATACCAACCTAATCCTAGTCCTACTCTCAGTGAATCTATTCTGATTTTATATACCAAGATTCATGGTATAATCCAGGAATGACCAATGGATATTCTCTATAATAAAGGTCCTCAAGGATACATTGTGGTATATCTTTTGAAGAGTTGCAGAAAAAAGAAAGTCATTACAAACAATTACTTCAACTAAGGGTTTTCTTAGAAAATGGAATAGGAATCTTCTGTTGGATGTATAGTTTGTGAATATTTTCTCCCATTCCGGAGGTTGTCTATTAACTCTGTTGATTAGTTCCTTTGCCGTGCAGAAGCTTGTTAATTTAATTAAGTTCCATTTATTTATTTTTGTAGTTGCCGAATTTGCCTTTGGGGTCTTAGTCATAAATTCTTTGCCTAGGCTGATGTCTAGAAGAGTTTTCCCTATAGTTTCTTCTAGAATTGTTATGGTTTCGTGCCTTACATTTAAATCTTTTACCCATTTTGAATTAATTGTTTTATATGGCAAGAGATAGGGGTCCTGTTTCATTCTTCTGCATGTAGCTATTCAATTTTCCCAGCACCATTTATTGAACATGGCTTCCTTTCCCCGGGGTGTGTTGTTGTCTGCTTTGTTGAAGATCAGTTGGTAGTAGCAATATGGTTTTATTTTTGGGTTCTCTATTCTTTTCCACTGGTTTATATCTCTAGTTTTATAGTATTTTGGTTACTTGTAGTATAATGTGAAGTCAGGTAATGCTAATGTCCAAACTCTACAAAGAATTCAAACAAATCAGCAAGAAAAAATTAACGACCTTATCAAAAAGTGGGCAAAAGGCATGAACAGAAGTTTTTCAAAAGAAAACAAACAAATGGCCAACAAACATATGAAGAAATGCTCAACATCACTGGTCATCAGAGAAATGCAAATTAAGACTGCAATGAGGTACAACCTTACCCTTATCAGATGGCCATTAATAAAAAGTAAAAAAAAAAAACAACAATAGATGCTGATGTGGATGCAGGGAGAAAGGAATGCTTATACATTGTTGGTGGGACTGCAAATTAGTACAACCTCTATGGAAAACAGTATGGAGATTCCTCAAAGAAATAAATGTAGACTTACCATTCGATCCAGCAATCCCAGTGCCAAGTATCCACTCAAAGGAAAAGAAGTCATTTTATCAAAAAGATACTTGTACTGAAATGTTTATTGTAGCACACTTCACAATTGCAAAGGTGCGGAATCAACCTAAGTGCCCATCAATGCATGAGTGGTTAAAGAAAATGAGATACACACACACACACAAATACACATACACACCATGGAGTAATACTCAGCCATAAAAATGAATGAAATAATGTTTTTTGCAGCAACTTGGATGAAACTGGAGACCATTATCCTGAGTGAAGTATCTCAGAAATGGAAAAAACAAATACCACATGTTCTCACTAATAAGTGGGAGCTAAACAATGGGCACACAAGTGCACAAGAAATGTAGAGAACATTGGAAATGAAGAAGGGGGGAGGGTGAATAAGGGATAAAAATTTACCTATTGGGTACAATGAACACTATTCTGGTGACAGACACACCAAAAACCCTGACTTTAGCATTATAGAAGTTATCCATGTTACAAATATTTGTGCATCCTTAATATTTTGAAATAGAAGAAAAAAGGAAAATGGAATAGGAGAGAGAGTGGATAATTGTCTTTCCTATTTTCATGAGCTTAGAAAAAGTATGCAGGTGATGGTGTAAAGCCATTTCACACTTCCTCTTTTGTAAGAAGCTATTTTGTAGAAGTAAAGGAGATCTGGCTACTGCGAAGCAAAGATTTAAGACTTGTATGTAAACTATCACATCCAAATATCCCAATATGTGTTGTTTTCTTCTAACTTGCCATCATATTTATTTACTAATTCCATTGAAGTTTCCGTTAACATTTTGGAATTCATTCCTGTGACTTGCTCTCAGAGCTAGCTTATGAGCCACAGGAATGAAGGAGTCTTCTTACTTTAGAAATGCAGCATGTTTGGCATTAAAATACTTTTGTCAACTTAAGTGCCTAACACTTACATGAGATGAATTGGGATCATTACTAAAAAATGAGTCTCCTTGCTAAGAATGGCCATATGCCAAGATTAATTGAATTTCAATAATTTGGGCATGCTTCAAAGGATATTACAAAAGAAGAAATTATAAAAGATTTGAATATATATGACATTTAAAGTAAGTGAATAGGAACCAGGTTTTCAGAAACTAGTTCACAGTTGTCTACAAATGCCCTAATAAATTTGCCAAGAAGTTGAATTATTTTTATCTTCATACCTTATATTAATATATTATTTTTAGCTGATGTCCCCTGATAGGCTACAAATTAGCAATTATGCTGGTTTTCTTTAGTGGGATCATAAAATAAATTTTAAAAGCCCCAAACATATATTATATATGTATATTCACATATAATTAATAATAGTTCTCAAACATTTCCTCTCTGTAAGTTCAAATCAGCATACAGGTAAAGGTGTATCTTACATCATTAGAACAGACCATGGTTTCTTTGAAGTAGAGCACCAGATAAAGTAGCTGTATAGTATCTATGGACCACATTGTCAAAAATACATTTTTTTTAAATACAGTCATGCATTGCTTTATGATGAGGATATGTTCTGAGAAATGTGTCCTTAGGCAATGTCATCATTGTGTGAACATCACGGAGTGTACTCACACAGACCTGGATGGTATAACCTACTACACACCTAGGCCACAAACATGTACAGCATGTGACTGCACTGCGTACTGCAGGCAAGTAGAAAACAATGATAAGTATTTGTGTTATCTAAACACATCTAAACATAGAAGAGGAACAGTAAAAATATGACATATAAGATTGAAAAATGGTATACTTGTACAAAATACTTACCAAGAATGGTGCTTTGGGGACTGACATTGCTCTGGGTGAACCAGTGAGTGAGTGGTGAGTGCATGTGAAGGCCTAGGGCATTACTGTGTGCTACTGCAGACGTCATAAACACTGTGCACTCAGGCTACACATATTTGTTAAAAAATGTTTTTCTTTCTTCAATAATAAATTAATCTTAGGCTACTATAAATTTTTAATATTATAAACTTTTTATTTTTAACTTTTTGGCTCTTTTGTAATAACACAGCTTAAAACACAAACACATTGTACAGCTCAACATCTTACTCAATAAACAAATGTTCCAGAATTGGCATGAAACTAAGATAATGAAGTTTCTTTCATTGCTCTATATTTGTATTCTATAAGATTTTATTTATTTTTAAAATTTTCATTTATTTTTTACTTTTTAAACTATTTGTTAAAAACTAAGACACAAACACACACATTAGCCCAGGGCTACAAAGAGTGAAGGTCATCGATATCACTGTGCTCCACCGCTACATCTTGTCCCACCAGAAGGTCTTCAGGTGCAGTAACACACACAGAGCTGTCGTCTCCTATGGTGACAATGCCTTTTTCTGTGATACCTCCTGAAGGACCTTCCTGAGGTGGTTTTACAGCTAATGTTTCTTTTTAGTAAGTAGAAGTAATACAGTACTTATAACAAAATAACAATAGAAAGTATAGTATAGAAAATACATAAACTAGTAACATAGTTGTTTATTGTTGTTATCAAGTATTATGTACTGTACTTAATTGTATGAGTTGTAAAACCGGCAATGCAGTAGATTTTTTTTGCACCAGCATCACCACAAATATGTGAGTAATGTGTTGGTTGCACTAGGAGCTTACAGTGGTTCTGATGTCACTAGGCAGTAGCAATTTTTTAGCTCCATAATAATCTTATGGGATCACAGCTGTGTATGTGGTCCATTGCTGATCAAAAGGTCATCATGTGTTGCATCACTGCACTAGAAAATCTCTCCGTACAGTGATGAGCTCACATTGTGGGACATACATGAGAACTAAGGCCAAGTAATGGAAAAGCAACTTCATTATCTTGGTTTCACGCTAATTCTGGGACATTTGTTTATTGAGTGAGATGTTGAGTAAAACAGACTCCACCATTTGAAAAGGTATTTTTCTGTACATTGTGTGTGTGTGTGTGTGTGCGTGTGTGTGTGTGTGTGTGTGTGTGTGTGGTTATTGCATAATTTTATTACAATAAGTAAAATGCAACTATGATGCAACTTCACTGTATTTAATTGAAAATTGATGCCTTCTTTGATAATTATAATAAAATTTGTTCCTTTGCTATGAAGAAAATAGTTACATGTGTTCCTATGTGTGCCTAAGAGAAGAAAAATAAAATTAAACTAAGGTTTATCATGTGTGTGTCAGAAAACGTAGATTAAAACCCTTGGTCTACCGCATTTTACTTGAGTGACTCATTAATTATATAACATTCTAAATTTTTGCTTACTCGTAAGAAAAATAAAGGTAAAACAAGGTGACAATCAAACGAAATTATTATACACAAACACACACACACGGGTTGAACATCCCAGATCTGAAAAGCTCCAAAATCTGAAACTTTTTGAGCAAAGACATGATGCTCAGAAGAAATGCTTATTGGAGAATTTCAGATTTCAGAGTTTTGGATTTGAGATGGTCAACTGATGAATATTCCATAATTCAAAAAAAAAAAATTGAAATCAGAAACACTTCTGGTCCTAAACATTTCAGGTAAGGGATATTGAATCTCTGTGTGTGTATGTGTGTGTGTGTGTGTGTGTGTGTGTGTGTGTGTATAATAACATTATAATAGTATTTTTACGCAAAATAAATATAAATTCAACATACTAATTTGATTTTTATATACATATCAAACGGTGTCTAAAAGTTCTCTGTAATTCACTGTAGCATAATAAAGGCACGTACATATCTAATTTTTACCAGAACAAAATCATTGGATATATGGATTCTACCTTCATAGTAGGTAGCATACAATCCCATATGCACTAACATCAAATCACAAAATGAAATCAGGAAATCTAGCATGTGCTTCACCTTACCAAATTGATTTTTCCATGGCGTTTTTATTCATTTTCTTTCCATTCTTTCTTGCCACACACTTCTTACGTGTAATATTTGATGAAGTTAAATCTAGAACTGAGGATCTATGCTATAATGGTAATCATTGGTTGTTTTAACGGTAAGCAAAGATCTGTGTTGTCCAAAAGTTCTAGGTATGACTGCTTCATCAATTGTGGCAGCATCACTTACCAGTTATATCTAACAATAAAGATTATTGCATAATTACTCAAGGTTGAGAAACACCATCAGCCCGTCAGTCAGTCAATCAGGCACTACTTAGGTGTTATGGAAGAGGAGGAAGGTGTTCATGACAGGGTGTCTACCTTCAGCTGCTTTTAGTATATCTGTTTTGAAAGGGGCCTTTTCTGACCTTTACATCCCTTACCTTCTAATGGCTGTAAAAGCCTTTGCTTCCAACCCTAAATACCTGGAATGGCTTCTCTGATCTGACCAAACTCGGACCTCCTGAATTTATCTCCAACAGTCATGAGGACTTGTCCTCTAGGACAAGCAGAAGGTTCAGGCTGAGCTATTCAGGGTTCCTTTCTCTGAAATTTAGAATTAGAAATAAGAGATTCCAGTCTCAGCTGGGGTTACTCTTTTGAACTGGAGACATGTAAAAGCCCATAATGTACCACATGGCTCCACATGAACTGACGGGCAGGGGGTCTGCAGGGAGAAAAGGAAGCAGATGTCCAGGAAGAAACACGGACAAGAGAAGGGTGTACATTGGGGTAAAAAGAGGGAGGGAGAGAAGATGAGATGGGGGAGAGAGAGAGAGATTTATTTCCAAATGCTGGAAGGCTTTCAATTTCTGGTTGCAGTACCTGCCTTCCCTAAGTTCCAGAAAACACATTCCAGTCCAAAACAGCCCTGGGGAGCAAAGAGCATCTTCCATCCAACCTTGGGTTACAAATATCAGGGCATGAAGTTTCTTAAGGCGGTAGATATGCTGGGTGATTTTTATAAGACTTAAGATTATAGGTCTGTTTATATATATTTCGTGAACTTTTCTGGCCTTTCAGAGAATGTCTAATATAAAAATCAAAACAATTTCTTCCTCCATAAACAGAGTTGGAAGAATGTCTTTTATTAAATTCCAATCCTGGGTGAGCTAACAAAAAACTTCAGATCAAAATTAAAGCTGAATAGGTTTCATAAGGAGAAATATATATAATAATAAAGATTTGTAATTAGGTTTTTCATCAATTAGGAAACTAAAAAAAACTGGTGCATTCCTGACATACCCCAGGCAAATCTAGTCTCTAATAATCAGAGAGACTGACAGCAGTGCTACAATATTTTGAGGAATGCCTAACAAAAATGCAAAGTTAAAATGATGTTTGAGTCCTTAACCCAAGTAGCTAAATCTAGAGGAGAAAGTAAATACCTTTTAGGGAATGCCACATACTTGAAAGTAGAACACTTAAAAAATCCAGAGGAAAACTTAGGAGTTTCTAATTTAGAGGTTGATTAGAAATATAAGAACTTATATGTGTTTCTCAAAAGGATGAAGAATGGGGAAATTTATAAGGAAATCATTTCTAATCAGGTCAGAGGCCTAGTGAATTGAGTGTTGGCTCACCTGGAAGCCTCAGAGATTCCAGCTGTTGGTTAGAAAGGAGTCAATTGCCATAAAGTTGCCTTCATCTTGGCAGTAACATAATCAAGGTGAGAAAGAACTATGTGGCTTCACCAGAGCAATCATGGAGGAAGGAGATTGAATTTCTAATAAGAGTATGGGAGTGAATCAAAAGGAAGTGAGGATCAAATAAAAGAGCTACCAATGGACAAAGCTGTAACAGTTTGAGCAACAAAATAATGAAAATAAGATTAAATTATAACCCAAACTATAAAATAAATATCCATGACTCCATACTGATATAAATAAAAAACTGAATAAATAAATAAATAAATAAATAAAAAGGAAAGACCAATTTCCCGTGCAGGCGAATCCCAAATAATTTATGTAGATGGTCCTTCCTCAGATTGGTAGAGCACAAGTTCCCATCCCTTCAGTGTGAACTGTGCACAGTGACTTCCTTACAAAAAGTACAATAAAGAAAGGAACAAAAACAGTAACTTTGCAGTAGAGAAAACTGGGTAAGACTGCATCATTCAGGTGACTAAGATCAACATCGGGAGTGGAGCCATGCTGATGGGATGCACCACTGGTAGCATGTGATGAAAATGACACTTCATCTGTGTGATCTTCTTCCCAAACCCATAACTCCAGCCTAATCATGAGAAAATCGTCAGGCAAATCCCAATTGATGGAAATTCTACAAAATGCCTGACCAGACTTCCTAAAAGTTTCAAGATCATCAAAAACAAGGAATGTCCAAGATACCTTCATTCCCATAAGGAGCCTAAGAAGACAGTAGTACTAAATGAGGTATGGCATCCACGAACAAAAAAAGGACAGAAGGTAAAAATTGAGAAAATCTGAATAAAGTACTGATTTTAGTTATAGCAATTGTGATGATTAATTATAGGTGTCAATTTGACTGGATTAAACGGTACTTGGATAGCTGGTAAAGCTTTATTTCTGGGTGTGTCTGTGAGGATGTTTCCAGAAGAGACTGGCATGTGACTTCGTGGGCTAACAGGGGAAGAACTGCCCTCAGAGTGGATGGGCACCATCCAATTGGCTGAGGACCCAGATAGAACAAAAAGGCAGAAAAAGTGTGAATTCTCTCCATCTCTCCTGAAGATGGAGTCCCCTTCTTCTCCTGCCCTTAGACATCGGATCTCCAAGTTCTGAATAAACAAATTTAGCAATATTTCTGTGTAGGAGATTTAGCAATGTATCAATATTATTTCATTAATCATAATAAATGCATTACACTAATGTAAGATGTTAATAAGGGGGGATCTGGGTATGGGGTGCATAGGAACTGTCTATACTATCTTCACAATTTATCTGTAAACCCAGAAATATTCTAAAATAAAAACTTTATTTAAAAAAGTTACAAAGCAATGAGATAAATGTTCCCACTTTATACTGTAGACTTCCTGAAAGCAAGAATATTGTTATGTTTATCCTTCTGCCCTTTCATAGCTACAGCAAGCATAATGTCTTGAACATATTGGTATCTGGACAGGTTGGTTGAACCAAGGAATGAATGAAGGAAAATATGTGCTAATTAACAAGGTAACATTGGATTTGAAGTGATAAATTATGCCAGGGAGTTTCAGGAAAGGTTTTATAAACAAACTAGTAATTTACCATAGACTGGGTAATTTATAAAGGAAAGAAAGTTATTTTTCACAGTTCTGGGGTCTGGGAAGTCCAATATTAAGGTGCTCACATCTGGTGAAGGTCTTTTTGCTGTGTCATCCTATGGCAGAAAGCAGGACAAGAGAGTGCAAATTCAAACCTGCAGCTTTAAGCCCTTTTATAATTGTCACTAATCCGTTTATTAGTGTGGAGCCCTTATGACCTAAACACTTCCCATTAGGCCCCACCTCCCAACACTGTTGCATTAGAGATTAAATTTCCAATGCATGCTTTTGGGGGACCCATTCAAACCATAGCAGTCTTCTAATCTCAGATTAACTGTCCTTTACTCAAGGAACTCTCCTCTGCCTCCCTGCTAGGTATTGCTTTTGTTGTTGTTGTTTCAAATATTTTAAAGCACCCTGCATTTTGGCCTTCTCCTTGTATCTCTTATCATGACTGCAAGTACACACACACACACACACACACACACACACACATTCACAAACACTGGCATACCTTTAATGACTGCAAACTCTGTAAGAGCAAGAATTACACCTTTGTATGCTCTGCATCTCACACCATGTCTGAGCCATGGTAAAACACTATATACACCTTTTATATGAATTAATGAATGAGAAAGTACACCATTTATATAGAAATAGAGAGCTTCAAATAATTGTGGGAAATAACAGGCAATGAGTTATCAACTTTTCTATACCCACGAAGGTGTCATTTTTCTCATCAGTGATTATTTCCTTATCTCTTCTTCTAGCTATTTAACATAGCTTCAGATCTTCCTTCCTGTCACCGAGGTTGCTCCAAAATAATGTGCTTTGCAATTTTCTCTTAGTATTGCCTCTCTCTATCTGTATATTAATGATATGCAATCAGACCTTAAGTTGCTTAATATAAGAAAGGTATCACAGGGCATGCATGATAATTCTTTATGCAAACTGGGAATCCACGTACACATAGAAAAAACTTTAAAAAAATGTTGTCTACTGACCTTGCAGCCTACTTTAAATTTGCTTCATTTTAAAGGACTCCGTAAAACACAAAAACTGTGGTTTTTCAGCTTCGTGTGAATATACTGCATGAACTACATGAAATATCTGGCTTGGTTCTTTATCTGAATCCAAAAATATCTCCTTATGTTATTTGTGGCTGCTGCTATCTCTCACAAAATTAGCTCAACTGGTAGAGATAAGAAAGTTCTAGTGTTTTACATGAGACAAGGACATCCATATATACATATACAAGGGGGAATAGAAGCAAACACAAATGGATGCTTTCCTAACATGCAGCACAAAAGCAATTCTGACCAGAAATATTTGCTGTAGGTCTACAGAGCACTGGGACCTAGTCAGAGGATCCTATGGAAATTTCGCCAGTGTTTGTTGAATTGATTTACCCTTGCAAAATCTAAAAAAACTGTCACTGCCAAATATCTAAGTCATGCTAACTGTATTAACATTTTTTAACTTTTTCACCAATTAAAAATCAGACATTTCACTTTACAGAATGTCATTAGTCCCACGAGAAAATAGGGTTTGGGGAACGAACTCTTCAGAGGCAACAAGAGAGGATAGAGAAGATGCCATATGCAAAAGCAACATGGTTTAATTTGCTCTTATCCTGATTCAGCATGGTCAAAGACCCCTCCAATTAAATTTAATTGTCTCTGTTATTTACAAGGCCTCATTCAGTCTTAGGTATAATCTCATGAAACATTTTAAAAAGTCCATAAAAATCAGATTATGTTTAGTTTATTTACAATTCAACTGAGTGTTAAAAAAAAAAATACAGCGACCTGTGGTTTTACCTGAGCAAACAGCTCAGGTAAGTGACCAAAGGATATTTTGGGAACATTTCCCCTCTGTTATCTATAAATACCCATTCTGCAACTGAGAGGAAAATGAAAACAATTTAATTTAATTTGGGAATTTGAATTAAATACCTCTATTTACATGCATAATATATTAGACCAAGGAGCTAAAAGTTTAGGGAACATAAAGATATGTTAATACAATAAGCTTACAATTTCATTTTGGTAAAATAGTTCTCAAATCCCTAATTCATGCCAATCTATGTAGTTCTTGATGAATTCCTACTTATGGCAAAATTATCCACAATGGGCACTTATAAAATTGTCCTCTGAGGACATGTTACATCTTCATTTTTAAGAATAACAAGACATCTATCTCAATGATGGTATCAAGTCAATTAAATAAATATTCACTGAGGGTTTCTAGGCTGGGCGCCCTCCTAGAACAGGAAAGGAAAATACAATCTGTTACCTGTTGGTGACTAAATCTAGTAAGGCAGATACATGTATTCAAACAACCACTAAAATGCAACTTAAGTATTTAAATACATAACTATATTTAAATATATAACTGTATTAAGTATACATCCATATATGTAATATGAATATCTAAATATTGATGTTTAATATCTATAGATACACCTATATCTATCTATTTATCTCTCTCTATAAAACATAGACCATACTATAGGAATTCGGATGAGGGAACAAGTAATTCTGCACCATCCAGAATGGTTTCACAGAGAATGTCCTTTGAACTGGACCATGAGGAGAAGAAAGACATCTTCTAAAAATAGCGCTGTGAATACATGGTGTTTATTCCTAGAGGATGTTCAGAGAGTATTTGGCTCCTCCAAATCACATGCCTCTCCATTTCTGATACACAGGAAAACATTAGCCAAGCAGAAAAGAGGAGATACCACAGGAGTCTGAAATCTGCCATAATTTACTCAGGTTTCACTTGGTTTGTATGACCAGATTTGGTTTTTTATCTTGAACACACACAGTTACTTGAAAACTCACTTGTCCCAAGAATGTAATTATAGAAAGACACACACTCAAAGATAATGTGAAAAATGCTCTCTCATGAAAACACTTCTGATTTATAAGACACATTCAAATTTCTGAAAGAATGAATCAATATAGGTGATTTGATTATGTCTGAAGAGTGACAGAATATGCTACCCCAATATATGCCATTTCAGTAAAAGGACAATTTTGAAGGTGAATGCACTTAAAAAAAACACAGCAGCTGGAAGAAAGGCATTCTGACTCTCCCCTTTTTCTTCCTGAAAATGAGTGGTAACCCCTCATGTGGAAGATGCCCTCCCTATGCCAGAAGGAAAGTAACATTCTGATCATCAAGGATGGGAAGTTGAGACTGAGAGAATTCTGTACTAACAGAGCTTGTAAAATAGTCATTACCTTTCTTCAGCCTCCCCATACAGTGTGGTCACTTTTCCATAATTGCCTCTCTTTGTTCAACATAGTATAAAAGCATTTAGGTTTTGCCACTCTGTTGGGTCTTCACTTCCTTCTGAGGGTTCCCATGTCACATAACACTAATATTAAATAAACTTATATAATTTTCTTCTGTTAATCAGTTTTGCTCAATTTAATTCTCAGGCCCACCTGAAAACCCTAAGAAGGTAGACGTAAAATTTTGTTTCACCTTCCAAAAACATGTGGCCAAATTGTTTGTATTAACCAATAAATCTGGACTTAAAACTTTAAAAACTTATAGTAAAAATTATTAAAGATTGTGCTTTACTCTTAATTCTGTGTTAAGCATCTCAGATTAAACATGTTATAAAGGAATTAAGCAGATGATCTCAGATGGCTCAAGTTGATTCCCGTTGGCTGCTGATGAAAAGAGTAAAATGATGCTCTTGTAAACCAAGTATGAGTAAGATACAATAATAAAGACAGCCCAGGTTGAAGCCTGAGGCAATAGAAATAAGAAAAAACAGAGAGAAGACTGAGGGAAATCAATGGTTGAAGAGCAAAGCTGATAAAAAGATAAAAGCTACCATGTAATGAGTACTCACTTGATAGCAAATGCCTGTGTACATTCTTTTTTTTTTTTTTTTTGACACAGAGTCTATCTCTGTTGCCAGGGCTAGAGTGCAGTGGTGTCATCGTAATCGTAGCTCACTGAAATCTCAAACTTCTGTGCTCAAGCTATCCTCCTGCCTCAGCTGGGACTACAGACGTGTGCCACCACACCCCCGGCTAATTTCTTCTATGTTTGTCAGGGACAGGGTTTTGCTCTCGCTCAGGCTGTTCTTGAACTCCTGACCTCAATTGATCCTCCTGCCTCCCCCTCCCAGAATGCTAGGGTTACAGGAATGAGCCACCTCACCTGGCCTTCCTCTATATATTCTTAAGAAGCCTCACAATGCTCACAAAGTGGAAACAATCTCAATTTCATGCATAGGAAAGTGAGTTTCCAACAGGTTAAATAAATTGTCTTGGGCCCCACAGCCAATGTGTTGAAGAGCTGGGATCCACAGCCATGTTTCCTTAGCACCCATCGCTATGCCTGTTTAGAAGGCAGTATGAACTATGGCCATAATTCAGGGTTTAACTTCTAGGTAAAAAAGCTAAGGATTATGAACAGTACTGCAGTAAGTTTTCATTGTTTGATTGTAATTAAAAATATATAGAAAACTCTGTGATTTGGACATACTAAAGACATTCTGAAAAACGCAAGGTCTATAGTGTCCAATTTGATGATTAAAGATCTTTTCTCTTACTTTTATGCCCTAATTTTATAGTTAAATATATATGCTGTGACATCAAAGAGAGGGTCAGATATATTCCAGTGGTATGGCAGGACATCATTCCTCATTTCATCTCATATAAGGGCACACACACACACACACACACACACACACACGCACACTAACATTCTTTATATTGAATTCATAAAGCAAGAGAACAAAGTAGGCTCTAATCAGAGCACCAGCATCAACCTAGAAGTTTTTTTTTTGCCAGGTGGGAGTACTGCACCACACTTAACAATTTGTGGTTTAACTTCATTATTTTCATACACTTCATTAGCTTAGAGAAATTTAAGAGGAAATAATCTGTGCATACATTCTATCAAAAGATCCCAGTCTCCTGATTTGAAAATCTATTCATAAGATTTTACTGCCCCTATATTTAATGAAGACAAAATCAAATTACTTTTATTTTCTAAGGGGAAAAATCTCAGATGATATATTTGGATATCTAATTAATACACTTATGTATCTTGCCTAATTAAAAATAGACACTTATTCAAAATAACAGGATATCTAACGCATCCATTTATAAATAACTCAGAAGAAATGCCTGGAAACAAGGAGAAGCACAGTAACTGAATGCTATTCATGTATTAACAGTCAAATCCCTCCAGCCACTGCATTTTCACAGGAAAACCTTGTGTAAAACAAGTCCTGTCCTGATCAGCCTTTAAAATATATCCAATGGTGGCATAGCACAAAGGCAAAACAACTAAAGCTGAGAAATTGATGGGGTTTGTTTTGTTTTGTTTTTGCCCCGAGTGTTGTGACCACAACCCAGAATGAATTAGTCATGCCAGGATCAGAGGATGTTTTTTTCTTAAAGGACATGAAGGGTCTCATGAATGCAAAATGGACCCAAAGAGCCTCCCTAGTCACTGGTTGCTTCCATGTCTTTAATCATAGAAAAGAGCCTCTATCTTAGAAGACAAAAGCGATTTGGGTAAAAACCCCAAACAAACCTTGGATGAGGAGCTTGAACATGCTATAACATTTCTAAATAGTTGAATGAATGGGATAAGATAATGGAATTTTGAGTGGAACATGGAAATACTCAAACTTAGCTTAAGACTCTTAACAAGAATTTTCCTAGAGCCTAGATCAAAATCCATTAAGATATAAACTGCTATATTCATTATCTTTACAAACTCTCAAATATGATTCATGTTTATCCCTTCAGTTTTTGAATATTAAGAGCTATGATTTCAGAGTCAATCAAGAAAGAGAAAAAGTGTTGTGCTTAACTGCAAAAATTTTGCATGACCCCCTACAGAAAGGATACACATCTATAGATGCTTGTCTCAAAAGTGTTTTTATTTTTTACAAGATAATATGAAAAAGTTTAGAATGGAGAAGTAATTTGGGGCATACTACTTTTCTCAAATAGGCTAAAATTTCTGAGCACATTTACAGTGAAAATTTGAAGGCCATTCATTTGGAGGAAAATTGCATTAGAAACTGACAGTAAAGAACAACTTTTCCAATAGTGTTTCCTGTAAATGAGTTAAAATCTGTCTTCCTTCCTCCTTTCCTCTCTTCCTACCTATGACACATTTTATTGAGCGTCAACTCTGTGTCATGAACAGGGCAAGTTTCTGGTGATAAAATGCTGAATAATGTAGACAGGCTATCTGTCCTCTTGGACCTTAGAATCTGGCAGGGGAGTCTAATTTCCTTGATTCTAAACCCTAGTTGAATCCATCTTTGGGACTACAAAAGTAAAAATTACACCTTCCCTCTTCAAATTAGTGAGCATTCAGTTAGTAAGTTAAAGTCACCCACAATCAACTTCAACTTCATTTATTAATTATGAAATCTGTTCTACTTCACCTCAAAGATTGGTCATTCATTAACAGCTTAGTCCCAGGTACCCTCTCCAAGGTTTCTTTGGGATTCAGAAAACATGAAACTATAATAGGCTCTGAGAGTATATAACAACCATATAATTAGAGTCACCTTCCTTCAGATTCGCTTATATTTAAATTAGGTTTTTATAATTCTAAAGGTGACTATAAGAAACACATTTCTAAGACTCGAATGCTCATATTGATTGACTTGAGTTTATATTTTTGCAAACTCCATTATCTTGAATTTTTGTCATTCTCAGCTTTAAAGTTTCACTATATCAATTATAAACACACATAAAAGTTATAATTCACAGAAATCCAGTAGTCTTAAGTAGGCCAGAATATATCTGCGCACAGAATTTCCAGCATTATTTAAGGCTCCATGCAAAGATGTGTACCCCATTTACCTGGGACAACCTCTACAGTCAGCATCTCTCTGGCCTCTGAAGTGCCACTAGAATACATTAGATGGTAAGATGTTTCTGATTTATAGGAAATAGTTTTTGAAAGAGGTAGTCATCCAGAGCTTTGGAAAGTCTAGCTTCTGAGAGGCTGTGTACAAATAGCCAACTAGCCTTCTATATCTGAAGGTCTGGAACAAATGTGACTTCACTCATACATGAGGCAGTACAGTGTAGTGGTGAAGGGCAAGTAATGGGTTTGAATTTGTAATTCACTATTAGTGAACTTGAGCAGCTTGCTGAACCTTTCTGTGTCTCAGTTTCCTCACCTGAAAAGTACGATAATGATAATTTTCTCATGGTGTTTTTTTTTTTTTGAAGGCTAAATAAATTAATATTCATAAAGCTCTTGGAATAGTGTCAGACAGGTAGAAAGTCATATATACATATATGTATATATGTTTGTGTGCGTGTGTGTATATATATACACACACATCAAATTAACTTATGCTAATTTGAAAACTAGCTATCATTGAATTGAGCAGAGAGTGATCTAGGAGTAATCAAATAATCACGTGCCTAAACTTCACCTTTCTCTTGTTGTAGACTTAACTACGTATTGAATGATTTAAAACACAAAGAAAACGGATCTGAAGAAGAAAGTCCAGTGTTAAAGTCAAATAGTCCAGAACAACAGAGAAGAATTACAGTAGAAATATCATTTAAAACTTTCTCTTGTAGATCATTTATTGTGTTGGCAGAAAAAGACAGTACTTACCATATATCTTTCTGTGAAAGAGTATCTCGAGGGCCATGATTGCTTCTGTTGCATTAGTAGGGTTCTGTTTTTGCCTATGCAGATCAGAGGCATTATTCTATCTCTTAGTTATTCTATTTAGCTCCAAATGGAGGGAGTCTTTGCAGATGTGATATCCTTACTGACCACTCTCAGGACACAGGAGCAGCTAAGCAAACTCCACACAAAATTTTAAGAGGGAGCCCACCAGACATTTTTGTTTTCTTTGGCAGAAATATACAGAAGAAAAAGCCACCTCTACTTTCCTCCCAGCTTAGAGATGTAAGTGAAATTACTTCTTAACCTGAATTCACTAAAAGATATAAGAGAAGAGTATCCTGAAAATAGACAGAGCTATATGGCTGCCATGGCTTGAATATGGTTTGCTCTTACCAAAACTCTTGTTGGTGTAAGGGTATTGAGAGGCTGTAAGACCTTAAGAGGCATTTGGGTGGTTAGTGATCTGCCCTCATGAAGGGATTAGTGCAGTCTTGAGCTAGTAAGAGTGGGTTTTTCCCTCTTGCAGGACTAGATTAACTACCTGTAGTGTGGATTGTTATAAAATGAGGTCATGCCTCGTGTTTTCTCTCTTTTGCACACATCCGCTCAACACTTTTGTGTGTGCTCCTGCCATCTTCCATGTCATGATGCTGCATGAGGCTGTTGCCAGGTGTGACCACCTGATCTTGAACTACCCAGCCTCCAGAATTGTCGGGGAAATAAACCTCTTTTCTGTAAATATTACCCAGCCTCAGGCATTCTGTTATAGCAACAAAAAAGCGATGAAGACAGTAGTTCTTTTACCTGTGAGCAATATCAGCTTTTTTCTTCCTTGACAACTTGTGTAAAATTTCAAATTATTTTCAAAAAATAGCATCATTTATTAAAATCCATTTATGGATTTCACTACTTGATCATCACATCTATACTGTTTTCATAATAAAACTCTTTTTTAAAAGCTGAGTAAGTAGCTAAGAGGATCAAAAGTAAACAAAATATCCTCCCGACTTTAAATGTCATCATGTTTATTGCCTAGTTTGGGCTGCTATCCTTTGATTTATTTGTATTTACTCCACATGGAGTCCTTTTATCACTTAAAAACTCCTAATGTCTTCATCAAATAAGAAAAGACAATAAAATGTGAAACCAAGCACCATTTCTTCTCATTATAAATTATCTTAGAGCTTCCATTGACTCACAGGATTTGTGTATAAAAAAAGAAAATGGCTTTTTAAACCCTTAGTAAATGGTTCTGAAGGCCCTTGATTTTTTGTGCTTAATAAGTGCTATTTAAATTATTGGGCCTAGCACTTTCTATTGCATTTTACGTTGGTGCAAAAAGTAAAAATATCAGGAAATGTTGCCTACACAAAATTAAGACCAGTGTTATGTAGATTTTTAAATTCCAGCATCTTCCTTTGCAATTGATTCATTTTAATCTCAGTGGCAATGTGTAATTTCCTGTTAAAATAAAATAATTTTTCAAAACTATGTGTAGAAAACACAACATGAACAGTTTGAAAGTCTAAACTTTCATGCAAATTCACAATCTCTCAAATATTTTACTTTTTCTCAATTGCTAAAGTAACTGGAAAATTCAAAAGATTAAAGTAAAAGCATGCACTACTGAAAAGTGATTATGTTTCTTTTCAATCTATTTAAGCAAAGAAATGAGAGGAAGATACAGAGGGAAGGATGCAAGAGAGGGAGGCAAGGGGAGAACAGAGGAAAGGAAAGGAGGGAGGAACAAAGTAGAGAAGAAGGAAGAAAGGAAGGAAGGAAAAAAAGGATAAAAGAAGGATGTAGAGGATTCAGGAGAGGTGGTGGGGAGGCCCAGAGAACAAAGAAACAGAGAAAGAGAAAGAGAGAGAGAGAGATTGAGATTCTTTTCCAATCATTTCTTTAATATATGTACATAAAATTGATTCTGGTTCAGAACTTGAATAACCGTCCACTTTCTTTTTGCTCTGAAGTGGCAATATGGATTGGAAAAAAAAATTCTGTATTTATACACAAAAAATTCTACATTAATGCATACAGTATAAGATACAACAAGATATGTATTTTCCATCACTCAACACTATGGTCTAAAATTTGACCAAATTAAAGAACAAAGAAATGTACCTCTAGAGCACCAATTCTCAACCAGGGCAATTTTGTTCTTCCTCTTCCCTCCTCAGACCCGCCCATTTCCCCAACTCCCTCCTCTCCAGGGACATTTTGCAATGTCTGGAGACTTTTTTTATTGTAATGACTGGGGAGGAGGTACTACTGGCATCTAGTGGGTAGAAGCCAGGGATGCTACTGAACACCTTGCAATGCCAAGCACAGCCCCCCACAATACAGAATTACCCAGGCCGAAATGTTAATAGTGTCACTGGTGAGAAATTCTGCTCTAGAAAGAAATTCTTTTCCTGTCCTTATAGAGTGTAGTAAGTTAATTCAGGAAAATTCTCTGTACCAGGCACAATCAGTGACGTCGATTTGAACATCTGCATTGGAAGATGATGGGGAGGGTGGGGAAGTACACATGAATATGGGTCTTGAAGCTACTCCAGTACACTTTGGGATGCCCAATCTTTCAGTCAGTAGCCGAGCAATTTATTTGACTTGTGTAAGACTCAGTTTCCCCATCTGAAAATGGGGAAAACAAAAGTTAATTCATCTACTTGTTTAAACATACTGTGGAATGGCATTAAACTCAGAGCATGGGACATGGGTAATTGATAAATAATTATGGCTCTTATGACTCTTATTTTTATCATCATCATTCCAAAAGCATAAAATTACACTTTTTTTAAGAGGGTGATTAATGGGTACAAAAATACAGTTAGATTGAAGGAATAAGTTCTAGTGTTTGATAGCATAATAGGGTGGCTATAGCCAATCATAATTTATTGTATATTTCAAAATATCTGGAAGAGAAGATTTGGAATGTTCCCAATACAAAGAAATGATAGCCTTTCCGACTGGCGGCAGCCATCAGGTAAGCCAAGATGGGTGCATACCAGTATATCCAGGAGCTATGGAGGAAGAAGCAGTCTGATGTAATGCACTTTCTTCTGAGGGTCGGCCGCTAGCAATACCACCAGCTTTCTGTGCTCCACAGGGCTCCCCGCTCCACCCAACCGGATAAAACATGAAGACTGGGATACAAGGCCAAGCAAGGTTATGTCATATATAGGATTCGTGTGCGCCATGGTGGCCACAAACGCCCAGTTCCTAAGGGTCCAACCTATGGCAAGCCTGTCCATCATGGTGTTAACCACCTGAAGTTTGCTCCAAGCCTTCAGTCTGTTGCCGAGGAGAGAGCTGGAAGCCACTGTGGGGCTCTAAGAGTCCTGAATTCTTACTGGGTTGGTGAAGGTTCCACGTACAAATTTTTTGAGGTTATCCTCATTGATCCGTTCCATAAAGCTACCAGAAGAAATCCTGATACCCAGTGGATCACCAAATCAGTCCACAAGCACAGGGAGATGCGTGGGCTGACATCTGCAGGCCACAGGAGCCGTGGCCTTGGAAAGGGCCATAAGTTCCACCACACTATTGGTGGTTCTCGCCGTGCAGCTTGGAGAAGGTGCAATACTCTCCAGCTCCCCAGTTACCACTAATACAAGTAACGTTTGTAAAATTCATACCTAATAAACAATTTAGGACTGTCATGTCTGCTTAAAGGTGTTATTTGTCTGTTAAACTAGACTGCAGATTGTTTCATGAATGCTTTGTCAAATTATGAAGTCAAAAGTACAATAATGTTTGAGGACTGTAAGTGATGGTGTATCTTGTTTCTAATAAGATAATCTATTTTTGTTTTTGCTTTATCTTATTAGGGAGTTATATGTCACTGTTTAAAACATGCTGTGTGGCATAATAGGTGTAAAATAAATTTTTTAAAAGAGGAGTGCTACAACTACCCTGTAGATTTGTTTGGTGCATGTGGTGAAACCTACAGCTTTACTGGGATGATGGCAATGCTCTGTTGGTTTTTTAACTGGGTTTTGTTTAGAAATTTGTAGGGTGGGAGTAGCATATCCTAACCCTATGTCGTGATCATATGTAGAAAAATGTGAGCTCATGTAGGGCCCACATCTTTAGATTTAATCTAGCGTTTCATTTGTTTCTGAAAGAAAAGTTTCCAAAATGCCACCATTTTTCAGAACTGAATAAACTTGCTGCAAGAGGCTTGTCTTACAAATGAAACAAATGTGGGTTAACCTAAAAACTGCCTCAGTCTCCAGCGTACCATTTAAGTTAACATAAGAGATGAAAGCTGCTCCTGATTCAATCCCATGGCTCCATGAAATCTAGAGTCCTGAATTCTATACATAGTAGACAGTAGTGGTATTTATGCTGCATTTTGAAACTGATGGAAATTGAATGTTAGGCAAATGAAAATCATTAACCTTATGTTCATAAGCCAGTAATGCTACAGTGGGAAGCTAGTAAGCCAGTAGCCATTAGGTAAATACCTTTCAAATGTGAGGTGAGAAAATTAAAGTCATCTTTAATCAAGATTTTTAAATACTTATCTGTAACACTAATTTGTGACCATTATGAATCTTCTAGGCACATTAGGGGTAAAAGTATAGTTGGCTGCTTAAAAGTATGTATCATTCTCAGTCCATTCTTAACAAATCATCTTGGATTAACCCAGTACATAAGGTTACAGGGAAGAGTCATACATAGTTGGTGTCAATATAAATTCATGGTTTCCAATCTAACCTTACATACCTGCGGTTTGTCCCTGATCAAAATACCCTACAAATCCTTAGCCTTTCACAAAGTTGGGCCATCAATTATGCGCTCACCTTCACTGTAAGCGTCCCGCCACATTGTGTTGCATTTATGTTTCATGTGTTCAGTGGACTAGGCTAATGTTTCCCAGGGTAAATTTGACTGTGAAGGAAAAACAGATGAGGAGTTGCTCCATTTCTTCTAAATTCTGGGTTTGCTGACTTAAGAGTGAGTAGTTTGATTTCAAAATTCAGTTGGTGGTTTCCCTGAACCGATTTTTCTCCAGGGGTTTCAAAAGGCTCAGTTAATTGATTTCCAGAAAATATTAATAGGCTTATAAAACTTCTTGAGACCTAAGACCTAAATTACTTTCTAAAAAAAAAAAACTATACATTTGGATTTTGTGTAGACATTGTTTAATGAAAGGAATAAATGTCTATTAAACTAAAAAAAAAAAGGAAATGATAAATGTTTGAGGTGATGGATGTCTTAATTACCCTGATTTGATCATTGCATGTTGTATGCATGTATCAAAATGTCACATGTACCCCATAAATATGTACAACTATTTTGTATCAATTTTTTTAAAAATTAAGAATTTTTTGTAGACTGTCCACAAATTTCCCTCCCATCCTCACAAGTTAACTTAAATTCACATCACTTATAACTTGGAAAACTTTACTTAGGAAATCTGAGTAAATTTATTTTTCATCACAACCATTTGTTCTGCCATGATCTCCCTCTTTTCTAATTCTTCAAATAATTATAGACTGCTATTTCACTATTATACCAAGACAAATTCTTCTTTATTATGCATTCCTTACTCCTGTCCCAGGTTTAGAAAAGTATTATATCTAAGCATGCAGGTGAGCGCTATTTATCTTCAGTTGCATGATTAATAATATTAATTCCATCTAATATATGTAGAAATTGAGATGCTGCATAAATACAGTAAAAAGAGCAGGCAGAGGTTATATATGTGTGTCATAGTAATTGCTTATTATATATAAAACATAAAACATATTAGTAATGCTCTAAAGAGGTTTAAAACAGAGAACATTTTGGTATATATTAATTTACATTATCCTCAAAGCAACATCATGTATATTATAGACTCTGAAACATATACTCAAAGCTATGCTAGAGAATATCATAAATTGTGAAGATATTCTCAAAGAATGGCATTACAATCTACTTTTTTCTTTTTGGCTCTTTGTGTTACTATAAATCATAGTACCTTTTCATGAATGGTGAATAAAAACACTTACTAATCAGCAATCAGTCACTCAGCATTAGTGCATTAGTGAATGTTGAGGCTATTGAAATATACTGGATGATTTAGCAGACAATGTGCTCAATTACTTCCAAGAATTATTCCATAGCTACATGAATGTCATTCTTGAAATCCCTTAGCATTGGAACATAGTTCTTCTTATTGACTAGAGACCTCAAAAACAATCACAAGATATTATAGTAAGGATTTTATCAATTAGAACCTTGGGTGGCAATATTCTCTCATTAACATTTGTGTAATAAGAGATCTAAGAAAGATACTGAGAAACCTCTAAATTTCTCTATCTCCATCTCCATCTTCATCCCTGTCTCTATTTATATCTACATAAGGGGATCTATAAGATGGGATGTCAATGTAAGAAGCAAATATTTCACTAAGGAAGGTGACAGAGAAAAATAATCCTCTGTGGTCTACACTCTTGATTTAAAAAGCTCCAGATTTAACAAAGAAAATGGGCTAGTTGTCTTTTTCTCATCCATAAATTAAATTATTCTGCTGTGAGGAAGACTGGAATATCAGGCAAGAGGCCAAGGGTGTTTCATAAAATACTCCAACAGGAAATGATAAAAGAAAAAGTTATATTTCTCTCCCAAGTCAGAGTTTCAAGCAATAGAAAGATCATTTTGAGCTGGAATAATTGGAGTAGGTGCTAAGGAATCTAATGCTGATTTCTAGGCCTTATACAGTAGGAAGGGTTTAGACAGGTTTTGGGAAAGCACACAATAACTAACATGGCTAGTGGCTACCATATTAAACAAAGCATGTCTAAAAAGAACAACTATTGTCCACAACAGGAGGCATGGAAGCAGAGGCAAAGGTGAGCCAAGTCACAGCCCTGGCCCAGAAGAGATCAAGGAGCCCATGGCATAGGTGGATTGTTAAGGACTGTATGTTTGCTTCCCCCCAAAACTCATACGTTAAAATCCTGATCTCCAATGTGAAGGTATTAGAGGTGAGGTCTTTGTGCCATGATTAAGTCACGAAGGCAGAGTCCTCATGAACGGGATTAGTAACCTTATAAAAGGGATTCCAGAGAGCTTTCTCATCCCCCTTCAGTCATGTGAGGATGCCAAGAGGAATTTGAAGTCTGTGACCTGGAAGAGGGTCCTCATCAGAACCTGACCATGCTGGCACCTGGTCTTAAACTTCCAACCTCCAGATATAAGAAATAAATTTCTTGTTTATAAGCCATTCAGTCTATGATACTTTTTTATAGCAGCCTGAATACATGACGACTGCTATACATGAAGGATGAATAAATGTGTTCAAACTGGATGTTATAATGAATAACTATTCAGTTCCCTGAGGGAAGGCTCTTCAGTTGCTGAGATGAACACTGTACTTTCTTACTTCTCACAACTACTGAGACAACCTGGGAATATCTCAGTTCCTGGAAACAGAGGGCACCAAATAATGCAATTCTTTAATTGTGAAATATTCAGATTTTTATCAGGAAGGGAGACAGAGAGCAACCTTTTTGGGATTCATCTCCTTATCACTATCCCCATTATGCTTACTCCCTACCACCTCCCCCTTCACTCCCCCAAACTCCTGCCCAGTCACTCCTTCTCCTTTCCACAACTGGAGTCTCTCAGTTCTTCAAATCTTCATGCTCTCCCAGACCCCCTAGTCTATACAGAAAGTTATCTTTACCTGAAAACCTCTTCAGCCCTCTACTTCTGTCTGTCCGCTCTCATTCCTAATTTTGGATGCCTCTTTCTCTGGGTGGCTATTTCCGCTGCAAAAGTCCAAGCTAGATGCCCCAAGAGTCAGTCCAAAGAACTTTTATTTTCTCATCATTAAACACACCAAGTAACAAGTGCTGTGTAGTTCTTATCAGTTTCAATATTTTTTTTCCTCTGGACTGCCTCCCACCTTGATTAAAGTCTGTAAGAGAAGGAACCAGCCATAGTTTACTTACCACTGTACCCCAAACATCCAGCATTGCATTTGATGTAACTCACACATTTTTGTTAAGTTAATAAATTATATCTACATTTCCTGAAGTAAATGGACATAGTTAAACAGTTCAGGAGAAAAAAAAAAGATATATGAGCAACTTTTCTGCAAGGATATGATAACATTTTCAGAACTAGTGTTCCTAATTACATTATCTGTATGGATTTGATAATGAGGAGAAATACCTTTGAAAGCTAGAATGACAGGGACAATTTCAACAGAGGACTTTTCCAGTTGGTTATTTCCCTGCACATTTGGAGAAGACTGAGAGGTGGTATCACATCTGTACAAAGATGTTGCTTGTTGAAATATGCTTTCTGATTCAATCTTAGCTTAGAAATTGTGCTGTGCCTCACAGAATCACAAGCAAGAGTACATGTTGATTAAAATTGAATCAAATTACAACTAAAAAATAAATCTGGAGTTAATGGGAACCTCTAGATATTCCTAGATGGAAGTTGACCATGGTGTGAATGAAATAAATATGTTCCATTGGATTTCTCCATGCTGGAGATTTTAAATCTGTGTGAGAGGAGCGACTCCTCCAGGAATTGTTTCCTGTGGTGCTATGGGGGGAACAAGCAATGCAGAGATCAAGTCTTTTTTTTAATGAGTCTGATGAAAAGAAGCAATGCAGCTGCTGTTTCCAAGTTAACGTCTGGTAATTCAGCTTCAATCCGCTATACTGAATAATCAGTTTATGTTTGCAACGCAGGTTGAAATTAACCCTGAATATATTTTTCTGTTTACGCTTCTTCCTGCCCTTCCTGAACAGTTGATGTATAAATTGGTGCCTTCATCTCAATTGAAATACCAAAGCAATGTATGAATCTTTGTCAGTGATGGGCTTGATTACAATTGAGTGAAGATTATTTTCCACCTGTGACTCTGTCATTATAATCGTCTGCCTTACATTTACAGTCAAGTGGGAGTGTTTCTCTGATGACTTAGAGCCTTTAAACCTGAGGATAACAAAATGCTGCCTGTGAAGCACACATAAATCCTAAGCAGAGAGAAAAATCAAATCACCTGTTCCTCTATTTGTTTTCATCTAATAAAAGATAGAGAAAAATAGAAAAAAATGAGTCTGGTGTATTCCAGGCAATTTAAGGAAAGAAGTCGGCAGGCAGTATACTAAACATTTCTCTATGCACCCCAGTAATTGACATAGCAGGAGCGCAGTTCAACTATTACAAAAAATGGTTCACTGGAGACTGAATTTCTTTAGGTAAGAGCTGGATTGCTCATTTTATTCACCCTATCTTTGCCAATAACATCTGTAACCTCGAAGCGAGTTTTCCAATATGGTAGCATTTTTCAATTGCCCTTTTTTATTTCTTAACCATGTATGGACTGATAGTATCCATCCCATTTGACTGAAAATTTACTGTTAAATTTCTTCAGTTAGGTTAGCTGGTCATTTTAGTCAATGAGAATGTTAATTGTTTCTTAGACTAGGCATAGATTTTTACAGTAGCTTTTTAAATAGCTTCACTTCTGGAGGTTTAAGAAAATCAACTAGCCCTGACTACAACAAAGTCAAAATCTATAATACTTACTAGATGGAGGCCTCAGAGACAGTCATATCAGAGGATCCAAATGGGAATAATGCAGTTTATATGTTGAAGCACCCATCCATATTGTCTACATTGATCAAATCCTAGATAATAGGTTCATTGTGTTGTTTATCTTTTTTTTTGATATGTTTGTATGTTACTTTCTTTAAAATAAAAACTTCACATTTAATTTGCCAACTTAAAAATATTCACATCTAGCCTTCATATGAAGAATATTTCCTGTTTACTAGTTTAACAACCTCGGAGGTTATTTGGTGTATCATATTCAGTTTGCTGGGATACAAAATAGCTAATGTCAAATGTCACAAGAAAGAGGTAATCTAACCTTTTAAAAAACAATTTTCTTTGTGATTGTTAGGGACAGGTGCAGGTTGGCAGCGCTAACTACAGGAAAAAAGGAGGGGGACAAAAATGATGAGGCCAGTGAATATTTAGAACCAAACCCGTGATAGCAGGAAATTGAGGTTAGGGACCTTTCCCGGCCAGGAGCATGCGCAGAAACTAGGAGCTTAAGTCCAAGGGTAGCGATTTTTCCTAGCAAGGAGCCAAAGAACCATGGCAACACCCCTCAAAAAATCAACCCTGACAGCAGTATTATCAGATGAAAAATATTGAATGCTTTTAAATTAAATTGTTTCTTTTACTACTTTTAAGTTTATTCACTTAACTACCCATAATTTTTGAATATTTTCAAAATGTTTACTTTTTTATTCTGTTAATGAAAATATATTCATTGTGCACAATTTAGAAAACACAAAAGAGGATTTTAAAAAAAAGTCACCTGGCTACAAGAGTCCTGTTTTATTCACCACAGTCTTTCTCTTTTTTAATTTTGTGTATATAATGCTCTAAATATGAAACTTTGCCCTGTTTTTTACGTAACACAATATAATGAGTGCTTATCCACGGCATTTAAATGGAAGTATATTTAAAGCTTTTGGTCCAATAGAAAATAGAAAATCTCCCACCTCTAATCCCAACGGAGCACTTCCAGAATAGGATACAGTTACTTTTTGTTAAGTGGATGATGATGTTTCCTACATTAAGAGATGAGCTCTTTTCCAGTAGCCTGAGGATTCTATGCACATCGACTGGCATTTCTTACAGAGTCAATCTTTTGTGATCTAGAGATGGGATTTTTACACACCTAGTCAGTGGGAAGCTAGTCAATGACCTGATAACTGGAGTAATCATATAATTTAAGTATGAAAAATAATGAATTTGATGTACAAAGTTAAACACCAGCACTGTTTTAAGCAAACAGGGACATATTTAAGAAAGGCATAAGAAGAGGAATTTTAATGATAGAGTCTGAAATTAGTATCAGTTGAAGTCGTTTTTCATATATGCCAGGGTCACCCAAACCAAAATCACTTGGGCAAATCCAGCCCCACTCCCTGCTTTTGTATGTTTCCTCAACTAAGAATGGTATAGATGCATTTAAATGATTGAAAACATCTCAATTTGTTTTCTCTTGTCATAAAAATACCTACACAATATTCTTGATTTTGCTTCTTGAATTACAAAGCCTAAAATATTTACAATTTGGCCCTGTACAGAAAAAGTCTATTGACCTCTGTATATGCCTATATACCCTACTTGAGTCATTCACATTGTTTAATATTCTGCTACTTATCCAACTCACAACTGAGTGAATTACGGACTATTGTAAGGAAAAAAAGTCCCTTTGGACTCCAGCAAATATAATTTTTCACACAATAGAAGGATAAACATTGACTTGTAAAGCAGACTTTTATTCTATTAAATTCAGTTTCAACTGAGAATTATCACTGAAAGCTATGCTGAAAGACTACTTTGATCATCATAATAATGAAAATCAAAACTTTTAAAATTATTATAGAATATACATGCCCCTAAAAGTCTGCATTCTCTCAGTGGTCCTCAAACTCCAGTTATGCTATTCTAGTATATTCCAGCTGTGCTTAGAGTCTGGAAAAGCATTCAAATAATTGTTTCCCTCTTAAAGGCAGGTGTTAAGACTATAAGTAAATGATCTAGTCAACTACTTATTATATTTTCTTTTAGTATTTTTTTGCCCTCACTTCCTTTACAAAAATTTAGTATAAAATGGTTTAACTATGTGGTCACATTTTTATAACAATCCATAACATTGCAATAAAAATGTACATAAAGCATACTTAGAAAAAACTGACATGATCCTTTCAAATTACTACTTATTTTACTAAGTCTGGGATATTGTAATGCACTTTCAATTAAATTGCCAAAATGAAACATCTTGTTTTTATCTCTTTCTTCAGTTTGCTTATTCAGGTGTTTCTTTAATGGGCTATTTTTTTAAAAATTAAGCATGTTAATTAACGTTTTTATTTTTCAAATCCCATTCTAATCTCTAAGATTATATCTAGCATTACTTTGTTGATTTCATGCATCTTTCTTATTACCTTTCTGGTATTGGATCATTTGAATCATGATAACCTAATGGAAAAAATAAAACTGAACATCAAGAATAAACCATAATTTTTGTTTAGCATCATCTGATAGTTTAGGGGGAAAGTTTATATTTATAACCTATTAAGCATCTTCTACATCTTCTCACTGGAGGTTCAATAAATAAACAAAATTATTTCTGTGTGGGTCATGCATATTAAATTCAACAGATGAATAAAATTTACATTTAATAGAAACACAACAGGAAAAAATAAAGTTAGGGTTAAAAGAAAGCATACATTTTTAGCTTTCCACATTTTACATTCATATCCTTTCCTCACTCCCTGCAGCTTAGAAAATTTATACCGTCTTGGTTAATCACCTTCCTCCATGCAGTTTATAAACAAGTATTAGAGTAGAGGATAAAGATAAGAGAAAATAAACAAATGTAAGTTCAGTCCCTATTCACTCTGCTTCCGAAGAGCTCAAGTATTTGATATTGTACATTTCCATTAAAATAAAGCTGATTGGGTTGCGAATCCTCTAGTCCTTGGCTAGCTACCTAACATCCACTTTGCCTCCTGGGAAAACCTGGTTTGCTTTGAAAGGGGAAAAACACAGAGCAAATAACTTCACTTGTGACAAAAGGCTTTGGAATGGGGACATGAAAAGATTAAGAGTACAAAGAGAAAAGAAACAAGACAAAAACTCAATAGACAATTTCTCTGTGAAATCAGCCTGTTGAAACTAAAGTCAATTTGGGAATTCTACAATTATCTGATCAATTTTGGTAATGCTGTGGGTTGTGCTAATTCAAGTCCCCAAAGCTAGACTGACTATTTATCCAGCCAAGGTCTACCAATGCCTCATTGCCTAATAGACTAGGCCAGGGGTATTCAGCAGGAAGAAATGAGGCTATGATATTTTCAGGATTTATCATTTGCTGTCCAAAATCCTATAAAAGTTACAATTACTGCCAGGGTACATAGTGCAATGTCAGATGAAGACAATTACTAGCCAATTTGTGTGATTAGTCCCCCAATTTCCACTTTACCAAATGACTATTTTATTTAGGTAACTGTAGAAAGTTGCTTTTTCTGTCACTATGGTAAATCCTGCAAAATGTTTTGATTGGTACCTCCACCAGTAGAGGGGAAAATGTTAATATTGGTCAAGTTTTGTGTTCAAATTTTTATTAATTGGAGAATTATTTAATAAAATAAAATAAAACCCACCTTCATACACAGCTTATCTAATAGTTTCTACAGTGTTATTGCAGGTATTATGGAAATTTTGAGATAAATTTTGTAATAAAAACACTTTGTCATGTTGTGTAGCATTAGAACCTTGCTTCCAATCCCCAGCATTCTATGATACCAGATTGGCTGCATAGACCATGATTAGGGTGATCTTCCGTCCCTGTCACTATATTGCTAATAGAGCCTCCTTTTAACCTCAAAAGTGCCCTGGATTGAATGATACATGCTGTGGTCACTCTATATATAGATTTCTAAATGATAATAAAGGCTTTTATTGAGCATTTGCTCTATACTAGGCACTGTGCTAAGCTCTTCACATATATGATTTCTTTTATTACTGCTCACAGCATAACTCTTTCATTAGGCAACTAGTCTTTTATAATGCTATATTACAAAAGACAAGGGAAGGCAAGAGAGGTTAAGTAATTTTCCCAAAGTCATGCAGCTAGTAGCTGAGGAACAAGGACTTGAATTCAGACCTGTTGGATCCATACAATAACTGTATATTTGTTGCATTATGAGGACCAGTCTGTGGACACCAATGCCCAAGTTAGGTTGGCAGCAGCTTGTGGAGCTGGGACTACTGAGTTTCTATTGATTGCCTTAAATTTATTCAGCCTATTCATCTACAAACTAAATAAATAAATTCCTTTTATTTTTATTTTTTAATAAATGCCACGGCAAAACAAAACAACAACAACAAAAAAAAACACTTTGTAAACCATAATATGTGCTGTATTGCTGTGAACAGGTCATTGTGCTAAGTCAAGCTTCTAAGTTAGGAGATGGGATTCTTCCAATGAATCAGGGATGGTAGAATAATCGACCCTGAACCTTGAAAGCAACACTATGCAACTTTTGTTAGCCTGCTTCATGTCTACCATTTTCTAAAGTGTATCATTGTATATTTACATGTTTGAGCATTTTTCTTGTTTTCTTTTTAATATTTTAGCTTACTAATGCAATTTCAGGGTAAAGAGATATATGTTTCTCAAAATCTGAATCAAGAATTTGAAGGAAGAACCAATATTTTATGTGCTGTTGCTTAGTTCTATGAGAAAACCAGAAAGCAAAGTTGAATGGACATATCATTTCTTCACCCTATTTCGACTTGAAGCAGAGTTTCTCATCATATTTTCTCCTAATTCTCATATTTACAAATATTTGAACATAAAGCTCTACGCATATAAATATTTTCCCCTCTTCTGGATGAGATACCAATCAAAAGGGAGGCTATTAGTCAAAATCAATTTTCAAAGATATCTTTGATTCAGTAATGTGTATTAGCCTATAAAAAAAAAGTATGTTGAATTTTCACACAAGGGAAAAAAATGGTAGAGAAATTTTAAGGTAAGGATTGTTAGGGTGTCTATTTTTTCATGCAGCTAGGTTTTAACATCACTGTTGTAAGATGGGACGAAAATTCCAAGCAGTATGTTAGTATAGAAAATATTTTCTTTCTCTTTTAAGTTTCCGAGTTGGAAGGAAGGTCATGATTGAGTAATTGGAGAAGAGAAGACACTTGCTTGTATGGATACCAATTTAGTAAACAAAGAAGATAACCACAATAGTTGAGGGTACAATCTTATAACAAATAGCAAATAGAAAAATAATTAAGTGATTGAAAAATATAAGAAATAGAAAAAACTCAACTAAAGAAAAAATGAATTAATCAGGGTAAAAATTCCATTTTGTGTTTTAAGTTATTTTCTCTACATCTCATATGATGAAATGTAGTTTTTAAGTTTACAATTTTTTTCTACTTGTCATTAATTTACATTAGAAACAAACATTTCCTATACGAAGATGCATTTTGGCTTAGAATTAATTTTATCCTAAATTTGGAATTTCTATAGATATCCCTGAAAAATGTAAATCTTCATATTAATGATGAGTTCTTCTGCTACTCTATGCTTTAAGATTTTAAAGCTAGCTAGATAACTGTCTCAGGAATTATTTTAATGAAACTGAAGAATCGAAATTCCATTCCATTATAAGGCAAAGTAATGTGACAGTTATGCATGGTACTCCCCCCCATCAACAATTGCTGTTTCATTATCTTCCTTGCTCTATCTTAATTTAGCAGAAATCAAACCATCTTAAATCAAACTGGTACATGCATCCATTCACTCCTCATCCAATCAAAAGTGAATTACCTGTCAACAGAGAAGTACACCTACAAGTGTGAAACCATTTGACCATGTTATATTTTAATTTGCAGAGACAAAAATGACAAGCAATTTATTTACATAAAACTGTACAAAAGCAAATTAAATTATGTAAAGTATTTCATAAATAGTTGGACGAGTGTTTAATACATTTCGCCATGTTAAGCATAGTTGCGTGCATAGTGACTCATAATAAACAATGATAAATTGTTCTCTGCTTCACTATCAACATCCAAGTAGCAGAACAATAGTCAATGATTAACATTACAAACAGATCAGATCGTACCATACTGAATGCAAGTGCTTTAAAATGCAGGAAAAGTTGCCTGAAAGTAAACCCTAGGTAGCTGAAATAATGATGCCTTTCTTTAGATGTTATGTGTGTGTATATACTTCTGCCTGGATCACAACTATCAAGCTTTACTGTATTCATGACCATCTTTACTCCTTTTCTTAAGGATACATTTATTTATTTATCGCTTATATAATATACCTACAATGATTTAGGTCTTCAGATTTCTCGTGACTATTTTAGGATCGCTGTTTCATTTTTGGCAGTTTCTTCTGGACTGTGTGTTTCGTTTTATTTTCCTATAAGACAGCTTCCTAGGGTTGTCTTTCAAACAGACATCCTCAATACCATCTCGGTTCCTCCTCCCATAAAAATAATGCCTCCCCTGTTTTTTGAAACTCAGGCAGCAGGCCAGTCGGAAAGTATACAAAAATGATCTGGAGATTCAGAAAGAGCAGTAGATTTCAGACCAAAGCTACAGACGTTTTAATACATATAAATTTATGTAGTTACTCATTAATTTATAAATGTGTCCTAATGTATAATGCATGCAAAGTTCACTTGAGATTCTTGTGTACAGAAAACAAGTATGATTTATGTATTATATAAACAAAGCGCAAATGGCAGCTAAAAGAAAAACCAAAAAGAAATAAAGAACAAAAATTCTAAATCAACATTTTACCTTGCAAAATGGACTGATTTCACCCCTGATAATATCTCTCCATGTTAATCTTACAATAAATGTTTTCACTTTCTAGTCAGATTTAAGCAGCCCATATTTTATGCTTTAATTTTGTTTTATGAATGAACAATATTTAAGACTGGTCCATTATCTGAGTTTGTCAGAAGGCAAATTTTTAATATATTATTTATTATTTTCAGAAAATAAACATGGATAAATATGTAGGATCAAAAAAGTTGGGAATAGTCCATTTCCCCTCCTTGTCCAAACCGAACAACCGTTTTTTACCATAACTACAGGTATAAAAGGCACAGTTGCTTATTTTGCATTCACTCATTTACTTTTTTTGTTTCTTTTTATTAATTTTTTTTCAAAAGCACTCTATATATGGAGTGGCACCAGATTTAACCTATTCAAAATAAAAGTCATACAAACACAAAATATATTTCTGTGTCATGCCGGCTCATTATATAATAAACATGTTATGATAGCTAATTCTACTAGAATTACTGCGAATACTTACAGTACACTGAATTTTATTCTTTCACACCCATTTTAGTTCTAAAGAGAGGTTCACGAGTTAGATGATGATGGCATGGCTGTCTTGAATGTTGTGCAAACGTCATTGGGAAATGTGGATCCAATTAATCTGAAGGTCTGCTATGACCCGTATTAGCTTTACAGATAAGAGAAGGGTTTAAGATAGAGCGAAATGAGCTATCAGTGGTTTCACATGTCTCATGAAAGAAAGAAAATATTGCATTAAAAAAAGTTTGCTGAACATCTGTGTTATGCAATTATTTCCTTTGTAACGTGCAAGAAAAAATATGTATACATTTCATAAGTATCTTTAGAAGTATTTTGTCTTAATAGGTACTTACAGATTATACAAGGCAGAACTGCTTTAATGCAGTTTCCTAACAAAGTACTAGAATTGCATCTTTCCATAGTGTAAATAATAATCAAACATAAACATGTTCAATTATTGACATTTTAGTCCAATGTTCTTTTTTCAATTACATATCTCTTTCATCCTACCTATTATACATAAACTAACACCAAAATGAAAACCTCATATAAGAAAGAGCATAAGGAAATGACCCCAAAAGAGTATCCCGCCATACAGAGAAGTGGTTTTCAAAGATAAGTATTTTGAGGAACTATAGGGAATTACCAACCTTTATTCCAGGCTGCTTCACCTTATAGTCTAGGAAATTCTGCAAAGCATGAAACTACCCAAAGCTACATTGTTTCTACTGTTTGCTAGAGAGCCATCAAGGCTATGTCAGGTTACAAACATTCAGTGATGAGAACGTTTGCTCTCTTTACCTGTTATTCCCTATTCTGTCCATGGATTGTCACTTTCATCCGAATGTCCCAGCTCAATTTTCAATAGTATTAAATCATCCTCTATAGAGCAAGAGGCTAGAAATCTGCATATTCTGTTTCTTTTTATTGCACTGAAAAAATGCCATGCTTTCCAACTTTGAGATGTACATACTGTGAGAAATGTCACTGCCCAGAACTCATTTCTTTCATGTTCAGTCTGGATTTATTTAAGACATATATTGATGTTCAAATCATATTAATGAAAAAGTCAATTAGGGTGTTGCCTTGTTTCCATGTTGTGAATCCTGAAATAGTTTTATATTGCACACAATTTAAAATTAATGCACTTGTGTTGTATGGAAGCTTGCACTAAACAAGTAAACTATCCAATTGTCATTTGAAATGTAAATAATAAGGCCAGCAAGCATAGCCTGTATTCTAAAGTGATAACAGTGAACTTAACTAACAAGACTGTATGCCAATGCATATCTTTCTTTCCCTACCTCACCACCCATAAATAAAATTTTAAAAAGTGAAATCTTCCCTGATAAGATTACCTGAAACTAAGCTTGAACCTCAACCAATTGCCTATTCATAATACCAAAAATATGTCACATTAATTTTTCATTTTCTGAACTTTCAAATAAAATTCATTTTAAAAAGGAAGTGTTTTCTGGGTATAGAGACAACATAAAACAAAGCAGTGTTTGATTGTTTCTGTGCGTGCATGGGTTCTGTTGCTTTTGTTGTTTGATGGATTTCCACATCAAGACCAAATCAACTTCATGATTTCCCTGATCTGCCATATGATCTTTGGCCTTTTAATGACACAATTGTTCAAATCAGTTGAAAATAGTGGTCGTGTTCTGAAAAAAAATACATAATTTCTACAAATCATAATTAGTGTAGATGATTACACACAATCAAGATTGTGTGTATACTGAGCATATGCGGTGAAGTTGATGCTCTTGACCTGAAAAGAACAACATATGCCAATTTGGGACTTGCAATCACCCATTGAATATTGTTTTGCTCTTAGTCTTTGTTGGAATATTAAAGCTATAATCTTCCCTAAATGCTTGTTAATAGAATCCCCCTTTATAAAGGGTGTACCGTTAGAGGGACTCTATCATTTTAATGGATTGCCTTTGATGGAGATAAACCATACTCTGATGGTATATCTGAAATATATTTTCCCTATCCTGCTTTTATTGACCAGCCAGATGACACTCGAACAAAATCAAAGTGACTAAAATCATGCTTCAGCTTAGGGATGAGAGTGTGTTGTGTTCTGCTAATCAGGTTTGTTACCATGAAAAAAACTTGCAACCATTTTTTTTTCTTTTTCTTTTTTGTTTTTGTTTTTTTTTTTTTTTTTTGGAGAGGGGTTGTGGGGAGAGAGTGAGTGTTGGGAATCAGTGAGGGGGTTAGACATGCAAGTAACAAGGATGTTTTCTACATTGTACATTATAACCAGGCTAACAATATCACTAAAGGCCTGATCTGGAGGCAGAAGTGGCAGGCAAAGCTTTGTCTCTTTGGTAGCCCCCCTCTTTGTGATTAAGCGGTTTTTCTCTGTAACTTTTTTTTTTTTTTTTTTGCCCCTTATTCTCCTTCTCATACATGAAAAGAACTTTGCTGTTGCTCCTTGACAGCCTACAGGTAAACTTCTCTTCTAGTGAGAGTATTGACAGGAGATGGCTTATATTCCCCCGTTTTTGTAAGGGGAATATCCTCAGGATTGGCTTCCTCATTTTTGCTGAAACTAGCTGCACTGAAGGTCTCATAGGATGAGGTCAACTTTTTGTTGAGGAGGTTTCTGTTGCGGTCACCCATGATGGCAGCCTCTCCATTGGCCAGCTTTTCCTGGCTTCCTCGTTCATCTACAGGCATGAAAGTGGAGAGTTTGGGCTGGCTCTTCTTCCTCTCCGGAGAAGTGCGGACCGGCATCCAGCAGGAGTCTGAGTGGCCGTACTCATCACACTCGCGAGTGCACTTCCCAGTGAGGGCTACATCTGGAAGAGGTCTTGAATCTGAAATCCAAGGAGAACAAGCCATTAGTGTTGGACATTCCTTTATAGGCTTTCCTGATCTATGTGAAATTGGAGGGGGACATGGAAAAAAAATATATATATATGGATATCTCCCTCCCTTAACATCGTATTTTCCATTTCCCAACGCCCTGCAGCTCATCATCCCATAGGACAGTTTTTATTTCATACGCATCAAAGATAAGATTTTGCAAAACCATCCATTACAGAAGAGAGAAATGAGTAAAATGATAAATTTAAGTGTGTGGAAGAGAGAGATATATATGCATTTGTTACAGGACAGGACCCTGCAGATATTCTGAAGTAGAAGTGTCGAGTACTCATAGATATGTTTGTGTGGGTAAATTTTTTCCACATCCATAAGAAAAATTATTAAATACAAATAGACAATTTTCTGGATCTCTAAATTATCCCAGAAGTGATATGCTTTTGCCATTTGGATTTCTTCCTGCTTATACATTATGCATGGCATGCAAATATGCAAAACCTTATATTTAAAATATGTTCTAAGTCTTAAGGATGACTCAAAGTAGAACCTAAATTGACAGCATATTATGTAGTAGAAAGTAAAAAAGCCAGGTACAAGCAGGTTACAGGTATGAGCATACTGGCAATATCACCACCTGCCCACCCTATCCCACATCCCCCTTTCCCACCACCATGTCAAATGACCTAATATGTGCTGTATGCTAATTTCCTGAGTGTTTTATTTGCCAGTGTGTTTTCTTAATGGAAATATTATCTGAAATATCTGAAATGTATTGGTTAAATATAGCTAAGTTCCTAATTTTGATGAAATAGCATGTACTCCTAATTAATGATGTTGGCCAAAGGATTGGAAAATGTCTTTTATTTCTAAAAAGCTAAATCATGTCCAGAGAGTTCTTGGGGATCAAGAGTAAAGACAGTAGTTAAGAATTACCTTTATACATAATTAAAATCATTATATGTGTCTCTCTCTGGAGAATGGTTATATATTATCTTAATATTAAAAATATTTTTACAGACTTTATTTTTGTTTGTGGGGGAGAGAGAGACAGAGAGAGAGCTGTTCTACCTTATATTCTAAGGGAATAAGCTGGAGGTTTTATTTAATATATGTTATTGTTTATTTTATTGCCAAACAAAAGAACATATTACAACTATTAAATACATACCGATTTATATCATATGGTATCATTTTATTATAAGACTTGAGACTCAAAGACCAACAAATTTTGACCTCTTCAAATATATTCACAGCCAGTAGAGTCTGTGAGATTTGTGTATACGTAACGCTGGATGGATTTGGTTTAAAATAAAAGAGGGGGTTAAATTATTCCCAATATAGTTATACCCTCTGTGCCTCTACACACCATCCCTGTAGTTTAAAATTTGTATAGGATATTGTAAAAGTTTTTCTCTGCTAAATCTCCTAAATTAAGGCTCTCCAATAATGTTTGTCATTTTTCCCTCCAGTGATGGATAACTGAAATATTGACATTTATCAACCCATCAATTTTTGAACCATCTTGGCCTGTGATTTTTATGCTCTGCGCTGAGAGTTCACAAGGAAATGCCAGTGTTCTTTATAGGAAACCTAGCATTGCCTTACTCTTTCCCAAAGGTAAAAATCCAAAGGTAATTATTTATTGCATTCTCACATGCTGCTATTTGACTTCTAAGTGGGCAGATCCTCTTAATTTTTATCATCAAAAAAAAAAACCACTTTCTCATTTTTATGTTGTATTCCCTCTGTGTTTCTCAAATGTGTATTTTAGATGCATTAAAAATAAAACTATTGACAAATTTTATGAATGATTTTTGTCATCTAGTTGGTTTAAATAAACTGCAAGTCCTTTGAGAATATTTCCTATCTTGGAATACTTTGTTATCTTTTTGAAATTGATTGTAAATACTTTGAATAGGAAAAAACCTTATAAAAATGCAAAGTATAAGTTCACATCTACTTTTTACTCAAGTTATTACTTTTTTTCTTCACCACTGTCAACAAATTCAAACTTTTCCTTTTTTGTTATAATACGGTCTATCAAAGACACGTGAAAATAATCAGGAATTTAGCTTCTGAAATGAAAGTAAAATCTTTGCGAATTTGGTTGTCCTTTCCTGCAGAAATGACCTAGAATTATCATCTCCAATCATCTTATGTCTCACACAATGTGTCCATATGTTACACGGTGACTTACACAGGTGGCAGCTTTTCAGGGATTAATGTGTGTTTGCAGTTTGAAATTCATTGCACTTGTTTTGCTTTTGTTTGAGATGCATTTAAAAACAGCTCGTGAAGCTATTTTGATGCTCTAATAATTCTTCCCACCTTTCACCTAATTTGTGTACCTAACCTAGCTACAGCTCATAAGAGGTTATATTCATTTAGATCGACTCTATTTCCACTTAACTATAAGTGAGATGCTCTTCAATTCTTTCCCTCAGTCTTTACTTCACAGTCTGGAGTATTTTCCACTAAAATTGATTTCCTCTGTTGCTTTTAATGAAACACAGCTCGTCTTCTGTGCCATCATCCACATGTGAGCTGCCACATCTTTATCCCAAAAGCGGACTTTTGATAAGGATCCCCTGTCATTTCCAAAGTAAAACACTTGATTGGGGACCACAGTGGAAGATGACAGGCCTAATTGGCTGAGACATGTTGCAGTGTTTGTCATCAAATTTAGGAAAATAATCAAGAAAGGCTATAAGAGATTCATCATGAGCTATTAAAACTTCCAATTTGGATGACTAAAGTGAATCTTAAAAAGAAATGTCAATAATTAACAAACGCGATTTGTATTACGATGCAATTTATTAAGGGAAAGCATGAGTGGAATAGTATTTTTCTGTGTTTATATATTTTCTAATTTTAATTATGCAGGCATATATTACACATTTTTTAAAACACAAAAGTTATATAGAGTCTTAGAGAATCATCAAACGCAATATTTTCTTCTTTCCATAAAAAAATATACTTTTAAAATGTTCTAATTTTTTGTGGGATTATAGAAGTAGACCTTTCACAATTAATAACTCTTCTTTGTCTTTCACTGAAGGATGTTTTCTAACATTAGCAACATTATTTTATTCTTTAATTTACAACTTTTTTAAAATTTATTTTCTTTTTATTTATTGTTTTGGAGACAGAGTCTCACTCTGTCGCCCTGGGTAGAGTGCTGTGGTGTCATCATAGCTCACTGCAACCTCAAACTCCTGGGCTCAAGATATCCTCTTGCCTCAGCCTCCCGAGTATTTGGGACTACAGGTGTGTGCCACCAAGCCTGGCTAATTTTTCTATTTTTTTAGTAGAGACAGGTTCTTGCTTTTGCTCAGGCTAGTGTGGAACTCCTGAGCTCAAGTAATCTTCCCACCTCGTCCTTCAGAAATGCTAAGATTACAGGCGTGAGCCACTGTGCCTGGCCTACTGTTTCTCGACCTGAATAAAGATGAAATGATGGGTATAAAGTAAATAAATACAAAGGAAGAATATTCTATATGCAAATTTAATAGTATTCTCTATAAGCACTTTCTACAATAAAGCCAGTTCTTTAGAGGTTTTTTTGTTTTTATATTTTCCCCTTACTCTGTCATATCAAACCTTGAGAAGACAAGGTAGAAACGGGGCCGGGCGTGGTGGCTCACTCCTGTAATCTGAGGTCAGGAGTTTAAGAGCAGCCTCGGCAACATAGCAAAGCCATCTGCCTTCTTCCCCACCTCCACCCCCATCTGCCTCTACAAAAACTAGAAAAATTAGCCAGGCATGGTGGCACATGCCTATGGTCCCAGCTACTTGGGAAGCTGAGACAGGATGATTGCTTGAGCCCAGGAATTTGGGGTTGCAGTGAGCTATGATGCAGCCACTGCACTCTAGCCCAGGCAACAGTGCAAGATCCTGTCTCAAAAAAAAAAAAAAAAAAAAAAAAAAAAAAAAAAAAAAAAAGGAAATTATGTTCATCAGATCTTGTTTGTTGCTTAACACTACTTGTAGAGAGCTCCATTTTTATCTAGTTATGCTATTTACTAGAATCAGTGCATCATTTTGGAGAGTTAAAGTCCTTTCCTTGACATAAAGTTAATTTCCCTCTTAAAAGTACACAGTTTTAAGCCATGGTAACAGCTAACGACCTTAGAACAATTCATAACATATGAAGTACTTCCCCATACTTCATCCCTTATCACCTCAATCATATAGTGAGGAGGACAGAAACATTGAGGGGATCCAACATATGAGAGAGCTGAGGCTCAAAGAATAAGCATTTCAACTTTCAACTTAGTGTTTTCCCATTACACCACGTTGCTCCTTCTTTTAACATAACAGCAGAGTTATTTAGAGGTCAATTACTGCTACCCATAGCCATAAGAAAAAGCTATAGTCCACAAAGAAAGAGGAAGAAACATCTGAACAGCACAGGAAATAGATGCCACAGAGTCACAAATTTTGTTATTAGGTGAAAACAATGGTGTAATCTCCCTAAAACTACAAATTTCCTAAAGTGGGAAAAATTATATGCTAACTTAAGAAGTCAGGGTGTCTCCGTAAAAGAAAGTGTTTTTGTTTTAACTGCGTGAGGTAGATGGGTGAGTTAGGGGCAGATGCTGCTAGATGCTGTTACAATGACCTCAACAAGAAGTGACAGACAGATACTATGCAGAATCATTAGAAATAACAAGGGAAGCCCAGATTTATAGAGGCATTTAATGTTTCCAAAAGCTGTCCTACACAATTCACAACCTATTAGAGGCATCGTTATTACAGGAGAGCACAATAAACTCATTAAGACTTGAAGACAGCTCTGCACCAGAAAGGATTTTGAGGATGCTGAGTTATGCGTCCTGCCAGAATCCTGAACATTTACTCTGCTCCAGGTCCTTTGCTTAGGACAATGCATGGATCTTTCTGTTTACTAAGAGAAGGCATGCGAATGTCACATTTAATTTAAAAAAATTTCCAGTGAATTTTTGGTTTTTTTTTTAAAGGCCAGATACTTATAGCTGTATGTATCATTTGCTTATTTGTTTAATTTGTAAATTATTTAATTCACTAGCCATGTGACATAAATGGATCACTAGCCAATGTGTAGACTTCCCAGATGTTCACATCATTCCTCCAATTTGTTCTTTAAAATCAAGCACTAGCACGTTACTAGCATTACCTGACAAAATTCTACAGATAAAAAACTGTGGTATTTTCTTTTTTTGAGAGAAAAAAAAGTAGGTACCTTTTCCTTTTTTTTTTTCTTTTTAAAGTATATGGTTTTCTTTTTATCCTTGTCGACTTTCTGATATACAAAGACTTTTTTTCCCTAGAAGCACACTTAGATTCCAGTGGAATTTGGTGGACAATGAAAAGGTTTTACAGGCCGGGCGCGGTGGCTCATGCCTGTAATCCTAGCACTCTGGGAGGCTGAGGTGGGTGGATTGTTCTGAGCTTAGGAGTTCGAGACCAGCCTGAGCAAGAGCGAGACCCCGTCTCTACCAAAAATAGAAAGAAATTAATTGGACAGCTAAAAATATATAGAGAATAAAAAATTAGCCGGGCATGGTGGCGCATGCCTGTAGTCCCAGCTACTCGGGAGGCTGAGACAGTAGGATTGCTTGAGCCCTGGAGTTTGAGGTTGCTGTGAGCTAGGCTGATGCCATGGCACTCGCCCCAGGCAAGAGAGTGAGACTCTGTCTCAAAAAAAAAATAAATAAATAAAAAAATGAAAAGGTTTTACAAAAGAATGAACAAGCAAAATGAAATATAATTGGTAAGTCTTTTCCAACAAGTATTTTAACATTACCTTCACTTTCATTAGTCCAAATGAAATTACGTCTTTTATTGAAATAATTAAACCAAGTGCTTTACTTTAAAATAGCTATCAGAAAATATTTCTTTTTGCCTTTTATGATGAGACTGAGAAAAACAAATACCCATTAGCTAAAACTTTTTATTTGGAAAACTATAACCGTAGTCAAGAAAGCTAGGGGGTGAGAAGACAGAATCCAAAATATGCCCACTCACACAGAGTTGGACTCGGCTTTTTCATGTGAATAACTGGAATATCCCTGCTTGTTTGGGGAATTTAGGAAGAACAGATGGGCAAACATAGAACAGTTCATGGTCAGGGTGGGAATCACTGACTTAGACAAGCAGTTTGTGATGCTCTGAGTATGTGAGGACCTTCTGGAAGAGGGAGAATTTATAGTTATGTAAGTGTTACTCAGGCTACAAAAAGGAGGTTAAGATTCCTAGAGAGTGTTCTAATTTGTCACGGAATCACTTGATCCGACTGAACTAGGAGAGGGTATGAGGACAATCTAATCACGCGACGCTTTTTTCAGAATCATCTGTCCCACTCCCGAGCACTGCCCTCAAAGCATGGTGAGCTTTCGGAAAGAGCAGGAGGTCTGGAGACCCAGCGGTGCTCTAGGCTCAACCATTTATAGGCCGTGTAATTTCTGATACTTTTCTGAGCTTCAAGCTCCTCATGGGTAAGATAACAATACCCACTCGTTCGTTTATTGTGGGATCAAGGAGTTAATGTAATCACAGCTCATAGCATGGTCCCTGACGCAGTGTAGGTGTTCAATAAATAGTAGGTCATAGCCCTTGGAAAGATTTGAGGAGGTAGAGACTGATCTTTCTCTCTGCAATCTTCCAGGAGTGAAAAGGGCGTAGTTTACGGGAATGGGTTCAGGAGCCAGGAGATCTAGATTCACAACCTAACTTTGTCACTTTGTAGTTGTGTAACTGTGAACAGGTTACTTGATTTCAGTTTCCTTACCTATATAACGAACAGGAGAAGTTATTAAGGTCTCAGAATTACCGCAAGGATGAAATGTGTTAATATATGTAAAGCAATTATAACAATTCTTGAAACCCAGTTAGCCCTCAATAAATATTAGCTACTTGAGGTGCAATCTCTTATCCAAATTCGGCTGTCAAAAGGCTCAAAATACTAAAAGGTTTTTTTTTCCATAAATTTACGACAAACCCGATCTGAACAAATGCAAGGTTGTTTTCATCATTTTATCTCACATAGTGTGAATATTTATATGTTTTACTGTAAAAATAGTACTGTAATTAAAGGCATAGTCTCAGACTCTTAAAATGTTAAATAATATAAGATACATGCATGATATTATCTTTCTAATATATGAAGAATTCTGAATTTTAACATAAATCTGGCTCCCAAGGGTTTCAGATAACTTAATGTGTAATTAATACCAATTATCAATGAATGGGCATATATTTTGAATTACTTTTCTAGTAGTGCTACTGGCTTTTTGCTGATAGAGTCTATAGTAAACAGAGCTACTATCTACTTAGGAAAATGCACTGGCCACCAGATCCTGTTTCTGTATATCAGGCATCCTCCTAATACTTTGTTACTAAGAATTTGCCAAAGAAGATTTGTTCAGCATGTATCATGGTTGCTCAAAATTCAAGGGCAGCTGGGGTGCTGCGACTCATGTCTATAATCCCAGAACATTGGGAGGCCAAGGTGGGAGCATCAGTTGAGGCCAGGAGTTCAAGACCAGCCTGAACAATATAGCAAGACCCTGCCTCTACAAAAAAATAAGAAATAAAAAATTAGCCAGGCATGCTGGTGCAAGCCTGTAGTCCTAGCTACTTGGGAGCCTCAAGCAGGAGGACTGCTTGAGCCCAGGAGTTCAGGGCTGCAGTGAGCCATATTGTGCCACTGCACTCCAGTCTGGGCAACACAGAATGACCCTGTCTCAAAAATAATAATAATAATAATAATTCAAAGGCAAATTATCTATTATTTGGGATCATCTTTACAACCTCAACAGATCAACTTCATGATTAATCATTTTGCTTTACACTTGCCCCTAAGATAGTGAGTTGCCAACTTACTATCTTGTTTTACCTGCATGAGTAGCACAAGGACCCAGCCATTTTAAAGAGGGGTCAAAAATTAGCTATAAATTAGCAATAAATTAATCTAACAAGAAGAGGTTGAAAATCAGGACAAGACAACAAAAGCAGGGCAAATACCTAAAATGCAATGTACCATTCATACATCAAAAATGATAAAACAAAAAAGTCATTAATCATGAGCTATGCAGACTTCATGATGTATGTACATGATTGTTTTAAATTGCAGAATAAGACCCGTGCTTCCTCTAATCTTCCTATACACAACCCTTTGGAATGTGACACACTGCTCCTTCTACTGCCAAGATGTAGACTCTATTTTGCTTCTCTTAAAGCTGGGCTAACTTTGACAACTAGAATGTGGCAGAAGTGATACTGGAATATTATCAGCCTACCTGTCAAGAGACCTAGCAATTCTGCATTCACCATTGGAACTCTGGGATCGCCATTGAGAAAGCTTGATTTAGCCTCTTTGAAGATGAAAGACCACTGCCGAGGGAGAGGCAGCTGTCCCAGCTGTCTCAGCAAAGTCTGCTCCCAGCCGGCTCTCCGAGGGCATGCAGCCTCACAAGAGAGCCAGGCAAAACTAGCAGAACCATGTAGCCAATTCACAGAAATGTAAGAAGTAATAAATCTTTGTTGTTTCAAGCCACTAAGTTATGTTTGTTTGTGTTCGTTTGGTTTGTTGTTTGTTTGGACTATTCAGCTATAGATCACTGAAGTAATAATCATAGATGTATTATACAATCTGCAATAAATAAAGTGCTCCAAACAATAGCCCAAGATCTGGAAACGATGCATTCTTCTTTTTTTATATTTCCTTATCATGGGTAACAAACTGACCAATATTACTCTAAGCACAACCCTTCAAACTAACATTTTCAGAGATACAGGCACATTTAAGAAGTTCAAGCAGAGGGCTACTACATAAAGTTTTAGAAATTCTCAATCTTTAATTACAAGATTTCACTGCATTATACCTAGGAGTGCTCCAGTTTGAGCTGACATGCCAAGACAATATTAAAATGTTTAAACACGTTTGAAAGCATCAGCAACTTTTCTCCATAACTTAGGCTAAACTCAGTTAAACAGAAATTGAATGTATCTCAAGAAGCATTTACTGCCCTGAGGCTCAGACCACTGTCATTCAGAATGTGGCATTATCATATACAGCGGAGACTGCATGCCACATCTCATGCAGTCTTGCTGAATCAACTTAAACATGAATCCGCTGGTTGGCACATGAAAACTGCACTACAGCAGCAAAATGTATGGTGACTGCGCAGGAGTGATCAATTTATGCACATCAGAGATGCAACTTCACTTTGGTTCTCCTCTTCACCCATGCCAAATCAGAGGCAGCAGAAATTTTTGTGTGAAGGAGCAGAGTAGAAAAAGAGATAGGAAATGCTGGATATGAGAAGATGCTCTGACATTGGTCAAGAGAGTTTATAAGACCCAGGTAGAGAGTAGAGGTATTCATTTTACAAGTTATCAGTTGATTATCCCGCTGAGAATAGACCAAATTCTTGGCCATTCATGTTTATTTTCCTACTGTAATAATTGCGGTGTTTATGATTTTCTTTCTAGTCTCTCAGATTTTCTTATATTGAGAATTATTTGTTTTGGAAATCACGGACTTTAACAATGTGTTGAAAACTAGCAGCATTCCCTCCCCTCATAAATGCAAATATGTACCCACAAAATTTTGCATAAAATTTCACTGGGGTTCAAGGTACCTGAAGCAGAGTCTGAGAATATCTCCAACATTCTAGTAGATGGGAGAAGCAAGGTGCATTTTTACACATAGACTTTTTCCCCCTTGAGTTAGTATCAAAGGTTAAGAAATATTTAACAATTCAACACCTAAATTACTGGGGATGGATTTAACTGATTGCCAATCACTAACTTGAAAACTTGTTTTCTTTCCTAAAATCTATGTTCAGTATTTGCTTCAAACCAGTGTCTTGAATTGCCAGCAACTAAATCTTTGCTTATTTTCTATAATAAGAGAAATAAATTCTTGTTATTATGGAAGTTCAAACAAAAACTATAATGATCCACATGAGGTACATTTTTTAAGTTAATAAAATTTGTTAGCTACTTTTTTTACTAGAAAGTGTGATAGAGTAGCACTAGAAGAGTTATAAGTAACAACATAGAGCCACTTTCCTTTAATGGTATCAAATCTTCAAATTTTTCTAATCTAACTGGGTAATTATCATCTGATGGTATAATATTTTTGTTCATTAGCTCTATAACTGGGTTATTATTCAAATGTTCATTATTGGCCATAAAGTTGTAGAATATGTATTCTACAATAAATATTAATATTATCTTCAGGAATGGATGTTTACTCTAAAAACAGTATTTAAAGTCTTTATTAACTGTAAGAATATTACCTTTGGGTTGTAGTCTTCTTGAAGGCAGTGCTCATTTTATTTTTACTTCTCCAATAACATATGCTTTTATACAAAGAGATTTAAAAAAAAAGAGAATTGTAAAAATAATTTAATAGATACTCCCTCAAACTTTCTTTCCTCCCATATAAACCATGATAAAGCATTTTTTATAAAAAGTGAGAAGTTAAAAAACAGCCTCTGTAATAAGTAGTTCTTATTAAAGTACTTAGTGAATGCAAGTATGTTAAATATTGAATCAAATGCATTCAGCAGTAGGTGATGTCTTAAGGAAGGAAAGTTTTACTACATCGTGAATATAAGGCATTTCCACGTGTTATTTTCCTTTCATCATTTTATGTGAAAGTCTAAAATGAGCTACATTAAAGCTAAATCATGTGTGCAGTAGAATTGTACCGTGATTACTTTTTGCATGGGGCAAATCACAGCAACTTAGATTTATTGAAGTAATACTAATTTTTAAAAAATGTAACAAAAATCACAGCACCCATTCATTTTCTCCTTCACTGTAGCAGTCCTGAGAAACTACACAATTATTCTAATTATAAGCCCTTTTCCAAAACATATTTTCAAACTCTTTGCTTGGGATTGCCTATTGAAACATTTCAGAAGTCACACAGAAAAGCTTCTCTGGTTGGAACTACTCCTTCAATAACAAGCTGCATTGTAATAGAATTTCATTAGCAGTTGTGATTTGGAAGAAAGAGAAAGATCGCAACCTTTGAGGAAGATTTCAAGCACACATTGAGTTCTGAAGTATTATCGAGAGATGGGGCTCTGAGAGCTTTTGGTAGGAGCTGAAAAACCATTCATGGGGAGAGTTTTAAGACATTTGGTATGCTGGCTCCTTAGTCTGGTCAATAAGCTGATCAGTTGAAGGTAAAATTGGCAATCACAATTAAGACCAAAAGAGTGTTGAAGAGCTTGAGAGTGCGCAGGTAAATAAAAGGAAAAAGGAGAAAATGATCTCTGGGTAGCAGCAAACAAAACTAGATGATCAGCTTAAACAGCGGGGAAATCAATGAAGCAACATTGTTCAGTTTGCTTCACTGATTTTTGCGGCCCATTGAAATGTTTCCTTTATTATTTCCTATTTCCTTGGAGAATGGTAAAGTCTCATTGTTGAACTTCCGTGGGAGCCTGTGATGGGTGGAGAAACAAGCTCTGGAGATGCTCTCACGCCTGCACTCTGCCTTCTCACGCTGCGTGGATGCAGAGGCAATTCCAGTGCTCTGGGTCATGCTGCAGGAGCTGATCCGCACATTCGCTCTCACAAGCCTTCTGTCCTAGGCAGAATGAGGGTCCCCTCCAAAGCTCTATGCACCCGAATACCTGGAACCTGCAAACATGTTACGTAACACGGTAAAGGGGAATTAAGATTTCAGATGATATTATGGTTGCTAATAAACTAACTTTAAAATAGGAAGATTGTACTGGAGTACTCAAGTGAGCCAATTTGTAATCACAAGGGTTATTAAAAGTGGCAGTGGGAGGCAGAAGAAAAGTCAGTGTCAGAGTAACGTGAAAAAGACTCAACCTGTCATTGCTAGCTTTGAATGTGGAAGATGGGGTACAAACCAAAGAATGTGGACACGTTCTAGAAATGGGAAAAGGCACGGAAACAGATTCTCCCCGAGCCTGCAGAAAGGAATGCAACCTTGCAGACACTTTGGTTTTACCCCTGGAAGATTCATGTCAGAATCCTAAGGTTGTAGTAATTGTTCATAGCTGTAATAGAAACGCAAAACACATTCCCACTACTTATCCGGTCGCAGGAGGAACAGCACAGACTTGATGCATTTGGTACTTTCTACCCATATTTCATCCATTAAAGGAAATGGAGTGGAAAACCTTTGACTTTCATTTCCCATTGAGGCATGTGCACCTAATTTTTGAGTATCTACTCCAGAATTTTCATTTTGTACTTTTGAAAATTCCACTTTACCCTAGGATCTAATTGTCCATGTGGTTTATATCTGATTAATTAACACAGTACAATTTCTTTTTGTTCAGTAAAGTATAAACAACTCACTTTTCTGGGCGGTAACTCCTCCGCCCCTTGTGATAGCTGCTTCTGGTAACATTACCAAAGGAAGTGCTTTAAGACATTCTAAATTTGGATAATGTGATTCCAAAGACAAAAAGAAAAAGAATTTGACATAACAGCTAAGAAGTAGAGCCAGGTACCAGGGCACAACCCTGATGAGTGTTTTGTAAAATTTATGGTATTTTTGTGACTTCCTGATGTTTGTTACTTGTTTGTCATCTGTTGTTTCTTTAGCCTGTTTCCCTCCTCGTAATTAGCAGGAAAGTGCCTCTAATAAAAGGAGATTTATGATTATTTTAAGAACAGTAAGTAGAGTAACACATCTCTCCCTAGTTTAGAACCCTCTCCCATAAACTTCAGTATAAATTCCAAATTACTCATTCTAGCACAGAAGGCCCTTCCTGGATCTGGATCAAGCCTACTTCTTAACTCTTATCTTTTCCCGTTCTCACACGTTCCCACTTGCCACTTCAACAGACCTAATATACTTATCATTTTTAGAAAGCCTCATGTGGTTCCACGTCTTCGTGATATTATTGTGTTTTCTTCTTCCACTCTCCTAGCCTTGTTACTTCTCTATTCCTCATTAATCCTTTAAAATCCAGTTCCAGGGTGCTTGCTTCTAGATTTCTTCTGTCTAGCCAAATTGTAATTCCTCTTTGCCTCTCTTGTCTTTATCCAATGTCCACCTCTTTCTTAGCACTGAAATCTGCTACCTATTCATGTGACTCTTCCTGTAAAATATAACTCTGTATGGGCAGGAGAGGGATAAGTCAGCTATGTACTCTGGATTCTAGCAGCATTTCAGGGAGGGCCTCGGAAAGGGCCTGTTGAATGGATGAATGAAGGACATGGTAGGGAGACACAGTGCATGTCATTTCTGATGGTTATGTATACCTTCGCCATGGCCACAGGTAGAATTATTGTCAAGACATCTCTTAATCGTAAGTGCAATCTCACTGGCCAAGCTGAGAAAATGATATGGCTTTTGTTTGTCTGTTTGGTATGTGCTGATCTAAATGAACTTCCCCACTAGTCACTTTCCTCTCCCCCTTTCAGACCTATCCTATAATTTCTGTAGTTGAGATTTTCTTTCTAACAACACAATGCAGTCATTGAGTTATATTTTTATAGCACAAAATGCGTCCTCATACTCAGCCTGAGGGGTGGGGTGCTGTCAGTGGAGGAGGCAGACGATGCTAAGAAAAAGTCTAATAGAAAAATCCTATGCATAATAGTCACAAGGCTGTACATATGAACTAATTTGTTAAGCTTCTTTGCTTGTGGATGGTAGCTATTTTATAGTTAATTTTAGTGTTGTTAGGACCTCTGGTTGGCAGTTATACATGTCTTTTAAAAATAAACCAGGAAAGTCTGGGCACGGTGGCTCACACCTATAATCTCAGCACTCTGGGAGACCGAGGCGGGTGGACCGTTTGATCTCAGGAGTTCCAGACCAGCCTTTGCAAGAGCAAGACCCCGTCTCTACTAAAAATAGAAAGAAATTAGCTGGACAACTAAAAATATACATACAGGCCGGGCGCGGTGGCTCAAGCCTGTAATCCTAGCACTCTGGGAGGCCGAGGTGGGCGGATCGTTCTGAGCTCAGGAGTTCGAGACCAGCCTGAGCAAGAGCGAGACCCCATCTCTACCAAAAATAGAAAGAAAAGTAATTGGACAGCTAAAAATATATAGAGAGAAAAAATTAGCCGGGCATGGTGGCACATGCCT